>WNWK01022358.1:0-32675 GCA_009830355.1 Cherax destructor
CCTGGCATACATGTCATTTCGGCCATAGAAGTGGTCCCAGTTGTCAATGAATGGGACTGCATTATCCTTACTACTTTCTTTTTTGTATTGGACTGATGAAGCCACTGTGTGGCGAAACGTTTTCTCAATAAAGATACCCAAGTGTTGCATATGTGTCTAATTTAACAACTCAATTCCTGGTCAGAAAAATGGCAGATGCAGTTCAATGTAGATAAATGCAAAGTTCTAAAGCTCGGGAGTGTCCATAACCCAAGCACTTATAAGTTAAATAACGTAGAACTTAGCCATACAGATTGCGAGAAGGACTTGGGGGTGATGTTAAGCAGCAACCTTAAACCAAGACAGCAATGCCTAAGCGTACGTAATAAGGCAAATAGATTACTGGGATTTATATCAAGAAGTGTTAGCAACATAAGTCCAGAGGTTATATTACAGCTTTATACATCATTAGTAAGGCCTCACCTAGATTACGCAGCTCAGTTCTGGTCACCATATTACAGAATGGACATAAATTCGTTAGAAAACATTCAGCGTAGAATGACTAAATTAATACATAGCATTAGAAATCTTCCTTACGAAGAAAGATTGAAGACCCTTAAATTACATTCACTTGTAAGACGTAGAATGAGGGGAGACATGATCGAGGTATACAAGTGGAAAATGGGTATTAACAAAGGGGATATAAATAAGGTCTTGAGGGTATCTCTCCAAGAGAGAACCCGCAATAATGGATTCAAGTTAGATAAGTTTAGATTTAGAAAGGATATAGGAAAGTATTGGTTTGGAAATAGGGTAGTTGATGAGTGGAACAGTCTGCCTAGTAGGGTTATTGAAGCAAGGACCTTGGGTAGTTTTAAATTTAGGTTGGGGAAATTCATGAGTGAAAGGGGTTGGATTTGAGTGGGAATTGCACATGAGTAAATAAAATTATCAAAGCTTATTTCTTGGATAGCATTGAAAATTAGGTTGAACAAATATTCTGTTAGTGGGATGGAATGTGAAGGACTTGCCTAGAATGGGCCAACAGGCCTGCTGCAGTGTTCCTCCTTTCTTATGTTCTTATATTGTGTATATGGACTTCAGTAAGGCCTTTGATGGAGGACAGACACTAGAGCGCTACATGAAGTTCAAAATACGTTGGAGTGGTGGGAGATGCAGTTTAATGTGATCAAATGAAAGATTTTAGCCTGGGAAAAGAAAATAACCATAGCACTTATAAACTGAATAATGTAAGTGAATACATATGAATGTACACATACGTACAAAAATTCATACACACATATACGTAAGTATATTGTCCTGTAGACACGTGATAAATACGTAACACTATCTATTATTATTATTATTATTATTATTATTATTATTATTGAATGAATGATGCTTGTACCACTGTGTCGTACATGATTGGGTGTGGTTGGGAGTGAGTTTGACCTGCCTAGCACTGGCCAGTCGGACAACTGCAGTACTCCACTATTCTTATTTTCTTCAAACTTGGCCAGTCCTTCCTAGAAGGCACGGGCCCCGGGGACTCAGCCCTGCGCTCCACCTCCCTGACAACGCCCCTAGTAAGTAAGTTTATTCAGGTATACACAAATACAGTTACATAGATTATCACACATAGCAGCATATGTGTAGAGAACCCAGGATAACCCAAAAAAGTCAGTGACTTATTTTCATTGGTTGCTGAGGTGCAACCATAACAAGAGAGTGGCTGCACTGAGTTACTTAACACCACAAACGATGATGTATTAGACACATGTGCAACATCTGGGATTCTTTATTTGTAGACATTTCGCCATCCAGTGGCTTTATCAATACAATACAAGGACATAATGTGAAGACTAGAAATATATACGGCAGACAGTGGAAGGTGAGGTAATCAGTGCCTCAGGCAAGGAGCAGGTGATGATAAATCTCAGGTAGAGACGTGCGTTAGGGTGGAGACGTTGGAAGTGAATTCTGCGAGCTCTTTGACAGCCACGACAATATATTAAAAGATGGCGAATTGACAAAATAACTTGTAAATCCTAAGAGTGGTGCCGGGCGTTTCACCATGATACCCGTGATTGAGACGTGTGTGTCCAATACGTAGGTGGGAAAGTGTAGTCTCCCAAACACCCCCAAACGGACCACCGTTGTTGCCAACGGTTGCAGACTAGAATGTTGTGGTACACTAACGGCCTCCTGAAGGCAAGAAACATTGCAGAACTGTAGATTGTACAGAGAATCTTCAGAGTTCGTACAACCTCAGTCAAGCATGTAAATTACTGGAAGCACTTGAAGTCCCTCGATCTATACTCCTTAGAGCGTAGGCGAGAAAGACATATCATAACCTGCAACTGGAAGAAAACGGAGGAATTGGTGCCAAACCTGCACACTAAAATCACTCCATATAACATCACAAGGCATGACAGACTGTGCAAAATACCTCCAATAAAAAACAGGTTGCGATAAGTGCACTGAGAGAAAACTCAATGTAAGGAGACCACACCTCTTCAACTTTTTCAAACAGTTCATAAGATGAATTACCAACAAACCCATGGCTGTCTTCAAGAAGGAACCCGATAAGGAACTAAAATATGCTCAAGTTAGTTACTGATCAGCCAGACCGCAGCCGACGGGCACCCACAGTCTAATTAGCGAGGGCGATAACCTCCGGAAGCGACTGCAGGTAACCTCAATTAATGTAATGATAAATGCAACACCAGATCAAGACTGGGGATAATCCTACATGATGTATGCATGGGAGGCTGACATGTGCTGGTGGCCTCACCGTCAGAGTAAGTCCTGGACTACGAGTGGACTTACCGTAAGATTAAGTCCTGGACTAAGAGTGGACTTACCGTCAGATTAGGTCCTGGACTAAGAGTGGACTTACCGTCAGATTAGGTCCTGGACTAAGAGTGGACTTACCGTCAGATTAGGTCCTGGACTAAGAGTGGACTTACCGTCAGATTAGGTCCTGGACTAAGAGTGGACTTACCGTCAGATTAGGTCCTGGACTAAGAGTGGACTTACCGTCAGATTAAGTTTTTTTCTGGAATACGAGTGGACTCTTAAGAGATACGAGTGGACTCTTTAAGATATACGAGTGGACTCTTAAGAGATACGAGTGGACTCTTAAGAGACGTCTCGCTAAACAATAGTAGTGGTTAGTTTGCACAGTAATAAGTACACAGTAACCCAGCTCAGTGGTCTAGTCTTGCAGAGGTCTGTGCCACCAAGCACTTGGCACTGGAGAACTGAGAGCCATCACGAGAACCCTCAAGGAGGGTTTTGTTTCAAGAGGCTTTTGTTTCAAGAAGCTGCAGCAACCTTCCCCTTCCTCGGATCAAATCTGACCTTCCCCCCCCCATTCCCCATTTCCCAGACGCTGCATAACCCGTCTCTCCTGGCTTGTTTCCTTCACTGATGGTCACCATCATACTCATGGGAAAGCGCTAAATCAGAATGGGAGGTAATCGGGTTCGATCTAAGGAAGCGGCAGATAGCTCCAATTCCTAGGATGAAGAGCCTTGTAAAGTAATGAATGCTAGTCACACTATTTAAGGTGAAGTCAAACAACCTAGTAAAAATCTTTGCTATAATTAATAAAAATCTAACTGTCTTTTATTACAAATGTTTGACTACAAATGTTTAACTAATGTTTTTATACAAATGTTTTGCTACAAATGCTTAAATGGTTTCCTACAGATATTTTACAAATGTTTCACTACAAATGTTCTACTTCAAATGTTCTACTTCAAATGTTCTACTTCAAATGTTCTACTTCAAATGTTCTACTTCAAATTTCTACTACAAATGTTCTACTTCAAATGTTCTACTACAAATGTTCTACTACAAATGTTCTACAAATGCTTTACAAATGTTTCACTAAATTTTTACAACAAATGCATTACTATAAATACTTTGCTGCAAACATTGTAATACATGGAAGAAGCTAAATTAAACACTATGTATAAATTAGTGGGCAAAGGTAAACATGATAACGAACATATCTCTTATGACTCAGCTTGAAACTCTGGCAGCTGGGTGTCCCATTATCCCAGTGGTGATTAACATGGGGTAATCAACATGGGGTAATCAACATGGGGTAATCAACATGGGGTAATCAACACGGGTAATTAACAAGGGGTAATTAACATGTGATAATTAAAGTGACAATTAACAGGGGTAATTAACATGGGGTAATCAACATGGGGTAATCAACATGGGGTAATCAACACGGGGTAATTAACAAGGGGTAATTAACATGTGATAATTAAAGTGACAATTAACACGGGGTAATTAACATAGGGTAATTACCCCTTATTTTGCTTGAGCATCTGGTGTCACTGTTTAATATTAATTATAATATTTAAAATTATATTAATTACAATTATACTAATTATAATTATACTAATAGTGTTATTACTTTATAATTTTTTTATAAAAAAAAAGAACAGTCAGGCTTTACCTGACTGGTGCGTGCTGGACACTAGTCTGGTGCGTGGTGAACACTAGTTGTCTGGTGCGTGGTGGACACTAGTTGTCTGGTGCGTGGTGGACACTAGTTGTCCGGTGGGTGCTGGACACTAGTTGTCTGGTGCGTGGTGGACACTAGTTGTCTGGTGCGTGGTGGACACTAGTTGTCTGGTGCGTGGTGGACACTAGTTGTCTGGTGCGTGGTGGACACTAGTTGTCCGGTGGTGTGGACACTAGTTGTCTGGTGCGTGGTGGACACTAGTTGTCCGGTGGGTGCTGGACACTAGTTGTCTGGTGCGTGGTGGACACTAGTTATCTGGTGGGTGCTGGACACTAGTTGTCTGGTGGGTGCTGGACACTAGTTGTCTGGTGGGTGCTGGACACTAGTTGTTTGGAGGGTGCTGGACACTAGTAGTCTGGTGTGTGCTGGACACTAGTTGTCTGGTGTGTGCTGGACACTAGTTGTCTGGTGTGTGCTGGACACTAGTTGTCTGGTGTGTGCTGGACACTAGTTGTCTGGTGTGTGCTGGACACTAGTTGTCTGGTGTGTGCTGGACACAAGTTGTCTGGTGTGTGCTGGACACTAGTTGTCTGGTGTGTGCTGGACACAAGTTGTCTGGTGTGTGCTGGACACTAGTTGTCTGGTGTGTGCTGGACACAAGTTGTCTGGTGTGTGCTGGACACAAGTTGTCTGGTGTGTGCTGGACACTAGTTGTCTGGTGTGTGCTGAACACTAGTTGTCTGGTATGTGCTGGACACTAGTTGTCTGGTGTGTGCTGGACACAAGTTGTCTGGTGTGTGCTGGACACTAGTTGTCTGGTAGGTGCTGGACACTAGTTGTCTGGTAGGTGCTGGACACTAGTGATCCAGCACACTATATTTCCACAGTGTCTTCGCACATAAGGTTTTTCATGGCCCCTCTCAGGTATATTGTTTTTCATTGATATTTAGATTAGCTTTTCTTCAATAACCTTTTCAGTATCTCAAGATATATTTCCATTTATAATTAATTGGCGTCCGAAAAATAAGCCAGCCTCACTTCGTCCCCGGGATACACATTCTATACACCTTTTTGAAGTCGTCTCCTCAAATTACTGCAAGAACTCACCGTCTTGTTGTTGTCTGGCCAGCTTACACCTCCATATATATACGATGTGTTGTCTGGCTAGCTTACAGCTGAATATACATACGATGTGTTGTCTGGCTAGCTTACAGCCGAATATACATACGATGTGTTGTCTGGCTAGCTTACAGCTGAATATACATTATCACGAAATAAATTGGGAAAGAAAAACCGTTTCCTATGGATGCATTCAACTCTTTACAGATTAAACAGGACAAGTGTTTCCTGACGAGGGTCTTAGTCATATGATGGCCCACAGCTGGAGTATTTAGTCATATGACCGAGACCTTCCGCTGGTTTACCTGCCTACCCTTTTAAAAATTATAAACGTGTCGTGATAACACACATCTTTATCCTTTTGGGATATCATGATCTCTTACAACAGAAAATATCTCGATGTCTGGCTTTTGTTGATGGCGGAAGACATTCCTGATCGACTATGAAATCTAGAAACACCTGAGTGGTCGTAGAAATGGTAGTTTGTAGAATGACGATGAATGTGTAACCTCACAAGCACTCATAGCTAGTCATAACTTAACCTAACTTAGAACATAACTGAAAACATATCTTAATCAAGGTAATCTAAAGTGTCATACAACTTTGTACAATAAAAGTTTGCAAATTTTTACAACAAAAATATTGAAATTGCACAAATTACAGAAAGTGGTGTTTAAATAACTATTGAAAACTTGCGTTAATAAGAGGAGAGACAACATACTATAAGAGTTATTAATATTATTCTCAGGATGAAACACTGAAGACGGATTCCACAAAGTACCTTAAGTCACTTCCATAAATGTCAATTGCCACTGTGTACAAATTTTGACATAGTATTTTGAGAAGTTTCTCCGGTAATTATGTGGAAGACAAACTCCTCACCAGAAGTAACATGTACAATACATGAACTATTTTATATTTAGTTTGCATATACATTTTAAATTAATATGAGAGAACGTTGAGTTTTTTATTATATTCTTCACTATAAAACTATGCCATTTTATCTTCAATGGCCCTAAATTAGTGATATATGTCGACCCGTCTTTAATCTGACAAGATTCCAGAACGGAATATTCAACTAAAGAATTGTTAGAAATAATTTACCAGCATGACGTTCCGTGTTTATTGTCCACTCTAGTTGTGTAAATTATCTCTCTAGTTGTGTCAAATATCTCTCTAGTTGTGTCAAATATCTCTCTAGTTGTGTCAAATATCTTCGTTGATGCAAGTTAACCTCCAGCTCCTTCCTCGTTAGTCACTTAACTACATCAGACCATTGAACGACATATAATCGCAGTAGTTCTTAGCCACTTTAAGGGAGTTAAACAATCGCTGCAATTTTCAACATTCATGAATCTTGCAGACATTAAGTGACGTTTACAATAAAGGTTACAGTCAAAATGAAAAAGATAGTGAAATAACTGTTAATAAAAAAACTCTCATAAGATGAATATGAATTGCATGTCACATATGTGAAAAAATGTCAGACATGATATATATATATATATATATATATATATATAATATATATATATATATATATATATATATATATATATATATATATATATATATATATATATATATATAGTACAAGATCGGCAAGTACAGGGACATAAGCCAACAGTATAAATTTGTCCCAGTGGGATCGGAGACCTTGGGAGCGTGGGGAAAAAATGCAACACGTTTCCTTAAAGAACTGGGTTCCAGACTCATCGACACCACCAGGGACCCAAGGGCAGCCACGTTCATGTTCCAGCGTCTCAGCGTGGCCATCCAGAGGGGAAACGCATGCTGCATACTTGGCTCGCGTCCGGCTTCGGAGGAACTGGAGGAGATTCATAATCTTTGACATATTGTACCATTGTATTCATGTTTGTGTTTTCTGTCAATGTATTCTGTCTATTAATAAAGCATTTATATGCATGTATGTGTGTATATAGGATGGGGTGGTAGGAGAAGTGGAATATTCAAATGGCTTCAGAAAGAAATCCAAATATTCTTCCTTGAAGCCTTTATATATATATATATATATATATATATATATATATATATATATATATATATATATATATATATATATATATATATATATATATATATATATATATATAACCCTTCTCCTGAATAAATTACTAAATGTAAAAGGAGAAACTTTCGTTTTTCCTTTTGGGCCACCCTGCCTCGGTGGGAAACGGCTGATGTGTTGAAAGGAAAGATATATATATATAATATATATATATATATATATATATATATATATATATATATATATATATATATATATATATATATATATATATCAATCGAAATATGTTTATCTTAACTAATGAAACGAAATTTTTTTAGTAGATTTTGACTAGATGGGATAAATTTGTTCAAGAATCTTGTGTGTGTATTAAGCACGTGTTAAGGGAGGTTCTTGTGGTATGCCTCCCTTAAGGGAGGTTCTTGTAGTATTTACTATTAGCTGATAGTTGAGGCAAGATAAGTAAAGTAGAAGGCTCTCTCCCCATCCTCCACTTCTTCCAACCAATACCGGTATGAACAGTACCATGCCGTATGGGGTTTGAACTGAGGGGAATGAAGAAAGCTTTCTACTAAATAATCCTGACCTCAACAGTCTAAACTCTAAATAGAATTATAGGCAAATAGAATGTACATAGTTCTTAGAAAATAACCTTGATATGGGTCGTGGGTTACCTACTGTCTGTATTTTCTGTATATTGTTTTGTTACCTTTATATTACCTCCTTCTGAAGATGAGTGAATAATCACACGAAATCACTGAAATGTATTCAATTTCCCATACAGAGTGCCGAGTCCTGCATAATGTACACTACTTTAATTGTCATCACATACACATAAAACACGGACTGTTAATTATGATGTAGCATCTTCCTCTGTCTACTGGGACTATGATGTAGCATCTGCCATCGTCTACTGGCACTATGATGTAGCGTCTGCCATCGTCTACTGGTACTGTGATGTAGCGTCTGCCATCGTCTACTGGTACTGTGATGTAGCGTCTGCCATCGTCTACTGGTACTATGATGTCGCGTCTGCCTTCGTCTACTGGGACTTCGCAAATGCTGGGTTCTTGAAGGTGGTCTCCGCACTCTTGTATAAGGGATTCTCTGCCTGTAAATGATATCTGGATGAAGCGACACACATACACACACACACATCCCTCAGTGTAAACACTGAGAGGTGTCTCAGTGTATACACACAGAGATGTGTGGCTCTCGGTATATACACTCTAGTTTACTGTAATCTCCACTTTAGGTATTAAAGTATTTTTGACTTGTGGTAAACAGGTGACATGCAGCTTTAATGACCCTCGTGTAGTCGTTATCTTTAAGCCTCATTAACCAACAGTCTTCAGTCTCCATTTATTATTTCCTCGTTATCTTCATCATGTTTATGTCCCCTTGATTTATTTCCATATGTCATACATCTGGATTCACATAGGTCCTATGATAATAATAATAATAATAATAATATCTTTATTTCTACAAGTACATGTACAAGGTATACAGGCCTAGCTGACATCAATGACATACTGCTATATAGAAAGCCGGTCCCAGTCCAGACTAACCTAACACAGACGCAATGCGGTATACATGGAGTGTATCTGGAGGGTGTTCCGAGGGTCGATGCCCCCGCGGACCGGTCCATGACCAGGCCTCGTGGTGGATCAGGGCCTGATCAACCACTCTGTTACTGCTGGCCACACGCAAACCGACGTACGAACCACATCCCGGCTGGTCAGGTACTGACTTTAGGTGCCTGTCCAGTGCCTTCTTGAAGACAGCCAGGGGTCTATTGGTAATCCCTCTTATGTATGCTGGGAGGCAGTCGAACAGTATTGGGCCAATGACACTTATTGTGTTGTCTCTTAATGTACTCATCAAATTATTAATGGGATTTAATACCGACAAGTTGATGAACAAGATACACATGAACAGCTTAGTAATCTTTGTGGTCGAAGCTTTTCGAAAACGAAATCGATTCTATTCGACAGAAGAAACCTGAAGATTAAGACACATGTGCAACAGTTATGTACCCACTCTCTTGTACCCTCCCCCTGTCTGCCTGCCTATAAATACTCCTTCCACCTGTCCTGTGTGTTATTGTGACTTTGTAAATGGTCCAAGTCGGACCGAAACGTCGTCGTAAGCTCCTCTCTTTTTATGTGCGGGTTGTGTGTGTATAGTTATGTACCTTTATCGATAACGTTTCGCCTACACAGTAGACTTCTTCAATTAAATACAAAGGCAGCAGTACAAATGAAATAAAAATGATATAATCAGTCCATCAACCTTGGAGGAAAATAATTTGAGGTGGTCAGTCCCTCAGCCTGGAGAAGAGTTCAACTCCATGGTCTGGGAAGATGTGAAGCTGAAGCATGAGAATGGAGTCTTAAATACTATCGAAGGTGAGGTGGAAGATCTCGAAGACGTTGTAGGGGACGGGATCCACTAGTGGAAGAAGGCAGCTTCCTGTGGAATCCAACCCTTCTCACTCATATCTAGTAGATACGTGATGAAGGATGGAAGACGTCCTCTGTACCATCTTCCATTCTTCTTCTTTATTGTTGAAACGTTTCGCCAGTGGCTTCTTCAGTCCAATACAGGGAAGAATAGTGGAAGATGAGGAGGAACTTGAGGTAATCAGTCCCTCAGCCTGGAGTCCATCAGTCCTCATCATTGATGGAACAATAACATCGACTCAAGGCTCAGGGACTGATTACCTCAAACTCCTCCTCATCTTCCACCATTCTTCTGTATATTTGACTGAGGAAGCCACTGACTGGCGAAACGTTTCCACAGGAAATATTCCGAAATGTTGCACAAGTGTCTCAGTCTTTAACTTGTCGGTTTTCTAAAAAATAATACATCAAATAATGGAAATAGACCAAACAGAGTAGACCAAACAGAGTAGACCAAACAGAGTAGACCAAACAGAGTAGACCAGAGTAGACCTAACGGCGTAGACCAAACTAGGATGTTATGATTATTTCTACTTACAACCCATAATAATTTTCCAACGCTTTTATTCCTTTTAAGTACATCACTATGTACATCATCCCAATGTACAGCATCATTATGTACAAAATCCCTTTGTACAGAATAATTTCGTAGAACATCAACATATACATCTTCCCTGCTGTACATCAACCAGTGTTATAACTACCAACAATAACACACACAGTGTTATAACTACCAAAAATAACACACACAGTGTTATAACTACCAACAATAACACACACAGTGTTATAACTACCAACAATAACACACACAGTGTTATAACTACCAACAATAACACACACAGTGTTATAACTACCAACAATAACACACACAGTGTTATAACTACCAACAATAACACACACAGTGTTATAACTACCAACAATAACACACACAGTGTTATAACTACCAACAATAACACACACAGTGTTATAACTACCAACAATAACACACACAGTGTTATAACTACCAACAATAACACACAGTGTTATAACTACCAACAATAACACACACAGGGTTATAACTACCAACAATAACACACACAGTGTTATAACTACCAATAATAACACACACAGTGTTATAACTACAAACAATAACACACACAGTGTTATAACTACCAACAATAACACACACAGTGTTATAACTACCAACAATAACACACACAGTGTTATAACTACCAACAATAACACACAGTGTTATAACTACCAACAATAACACACACAGTGTTATAACTACCAACAATAACACACACAGTGTTATAACTACCAACAATAACACACACAGGGTTATAACTACCAACAATAACACACACATGTTATAACTACCAACAATAACAAACACACAATGTTATAACTACCAACAATAACACACACACAATGTTATAACTACCAACAATAACACACACACAATGTTATAACTACCAACAATAACAAACACACAATGTTATAACTACCAACAATAACACACACACAATGTTATAACTACCAACAATAACACACACAGTGTTATAACTACCAACAATAACACACACACAGTGTTATAACTACCAACAATAACACACACATTGGTATAACTACCAACAATAACAAACACACAATGTTATAACTACCAACAATAACACACACACACAATGTTATAACTACCAACAATAACACACACAGTGTTATAACTACCAACAATAACACACACACAGTGTTATAACTACCAACAATAACACACACACACAGTGTTATAACTACCAACAATAACACACACACACAGTGTTATAACTACCAACAATAACACACACACAGTGTTATAACTACCAACAATAACACACACACAATGTTATAACTACCAACAATAACACACACACACAATGTTATAACTACCAACAATAACACACACAGTGTTATAACTACCAACAATAACACACACACACAGTGTTATAACTACCAACAATAACACACACACACACACACAGTGTTATAACTACCAACAATAACACACACACAGTGTTATAACTACCAACAATAACACACACACAGCGTTATAACTACCAACAATAACACACACACAGTGTTATAACTACCAACAATAACACACACACAGTGTTATAACTACCAACAATAACACACACACAGTGTTATAACTACCAACAATAACACACACACAGTGTTATAACTACCAACAATAACACACACACAGTGTTATAACTACCAACAATAACACACACACAGTGTTATAACTACCAACAATAACACACACACAGTGTTATAACTACCAACAATAACACACACATTCTGTAAGACAGGATGAGTTGCGAGGTTGGTTTAAGGGGTTTAAATCCTATCGACTACACGTGGGTCATTAAGGCTGCATGTAACCTCTCCACAACCAATCAAGACTACTGGATCACTAAACTAGTTAGGTTAGGTAAGACTCGTCAGGAAACATGGCCAGTGTTTCCTGACGCGGGTCTCAGTCATGTGATGACGCGGGTCTCAATCATGTGATGACGCGGGTCTCAGTCATGTGAGGACCCGCCACTGGGCTAAGCATTAACTCCTCAGCATAATAAATAAGCAAGTTCATTTTGGAACAAGTACACATAAATACAGTTACACAAATTATCATACATAGTAACATATGTAGACAGAGATATACATCTGTGTGTATAAATATATTTTTGTATTATATCTTAACTAAACTGATATGAAATTAATCCATTCATGGATATACAAAAGAAATACAAGAAGTCAAGACTTTAAAAAATCAATTAATTGTTTCTTAGAATAAGATATATATTCTCCTGGGAGGGCGAATTTTCATAAGTTACTAAAGTGGTCAAGATTTTTTTTTTTTTTATATTTTAATTCATGTTAAGCGCTAAACCTATTTGGGTTATTCAGCGCAATACTTTGTGGAGGTTTGATCCTCCGTCTGCTGGGCGCGAGACAGACACGCTCTCTATTTGTACTCACCTATCCTAAAGTGGTCAAGAAGTTTAAAAAAAAAAAAAAAAAAAAAAAAAAAAAAAAAACTAGATTAAAACATGGTCAAATGGGAGCCATTCTAAAACCGTCAAAAATGTGAGAATTATTCGAAAGGTAACAGAGGTTTTAGACTGTTTGTAGAGTGGTCAACATGCTAGAAGAAGAGTTTCTAGAGTGGTCAATATACTAGAAGAAGAATATGTAGAGTGGTCAACATGCTAGAAGAGTTTCTCGAGTGGTCACTATGCTAGAAGAAGAGTTTCTCGAGTGGTCACTATGCTAGAAGAAGAGTTTCTAGAGTGGTCACTATGCTAGAAGAACAGTTTCTAGAGTGGTCAATATACTAGAAGAAGAGTTTCTAGAGTGTTCACTATGCTAGAAGAAGAGTTTCTAGAGTGGTCACTATGCTAGAAGAACAGTTTCTAGAGTGGTCAATATACTAGAAGAAGAGTATCTAGAGTGGTCACTATGCTAGAAGAACAGTTTCTAGAGTGTTCACTATGCTAGAAGAAGAGTTTCTAGAGTGGTCACTATGCTAGAAGAACAGTTTCTAGAGTGGTCAATATACTAGAAGAAGAGTTTCTCGAGTGGTCACTATGCTAGAAGAACAGTTTCTAGAGTGGTCAATATGCTAGAAGAAGAGTTTGTAGAGTGGTCAACATGCTAGAAGAAGAGTTTTAGAGTGATCAATATACTAGAAGAAGAGTTTCTAGAGTGGTCTATATACTAGAAGAAGAGTTTCTAGAGGAACAGTTTCTAGAGTGGTCAACATGTTATAAGAAGCGTTTCTAGAGTGGTCAACATGTCAGAAGCAGTTTCTAGAGTGGTCAACATGCTAGAAGAGTTTCTAGAGTGGTCAACATGCTAGAAGAGTTTCTAGAGTGGTCAACATGCTAGAAGAGTTTCTGGAGTGGTCAACATGCTAGAAGAGTTTCTAGAGTGGTCAACATGCTAGAAGAAGAGTTTCTGGAGTGGTCAACATGCTAGAAGAGTTTCTGGAGTGGTCAACATGGTAGAAGAGTTTCTAGAGTGGTCAACATGCTAGAAGAGTTTCTGGAGTGGTCAACAAGCTAGAAGAGTTTCTAGAGTGGTCAACATGCTAGAAGAAGAGTTTCTGGAGTGGTCAACATGCTAGAAGAGTTTCTGGAGTGGTCAACATGGTAGAGAGACAACTCACGGTCTCCCACTGGGCAGCCTTCCTCTCCTGTTCAAACTTAGCATACTCTCTGCGGTCGTGGATGGTAGTCAGCAGCTTCCAGATGAGCAGAGTCAGCAGACCGATAGCCACGATAGCCGCTATCAGACCGAAGACGATACCTGTCCCAGGTTAAGAAAATAGCATGTGTGTGAATTGTGTGTGTGAGTTGTGTGTGTGAGTTGTGTGTGTGTGTGAGTTGTGTGTGTGTGTGAGTTGTGTGTGTGAGTTGTGTGTGTATGTGTGTGTGTGAGCTTGTGTGTGTGAGTTGTGTGTGTGTGTGTGTGTGTGTGTGAGTTGTGTGTGTGAGTTGTGTGTGTGTGTGAGTTGTGTGAGTTGTTTGTGTGTGAGATTATGTGTGTGAGTTGTGTGTGTGTGTGTGTGTGTTTGTGTGTGTGTGTGAGTTATGTGTGTGTGAGTTGTGTGTGTGTGTGTGTGTGTGAGCTTGTGTGTGTGAAATGTGTGTGTGTGTGTGTGAGTTGTGTGTGTGAGTTGTGTGTGTGAGTTGTGTGTGTGTGTGTGAGTTGTGTGTGTGTGTGTGAGTTGTGTGTGTGAGCTGTGTGTGTGAGTTGTGTGTGTGTGTGTGTGTGTGTGAGCTTTGTGTGTGTGTGTGTACTCACCTAGTTGTACTCACCTAGTTGTACTCACCTAGTTGTACTCACCTAGTTGTGGTTGCAGGGGTCGATTCATAGCTCCTGGCCCCGCCTCTTCACTGTGTGTGTGTATTGTGTGTGTGTGTGTGTGTGTGTGTGTGTGTGTGTGTGTGTGTGTGTGTAGTACCAACACTGTCTCACACACACTTAAAAACACCTTTTATGTTATTATTATTATTATATTACTATTATTACATTATATTACTACTACATTTACTATTATTATCATCATTATTATATTACTATCCATATTATTTTCATAATTATTACTAGAAATAATGAGTTGTTGGAGTAGGAGACGGGTATGATTATTACAATTATTATTAATTTCATTATTACAATTTTTATTATTTTATACTAATACTAATGCTAATAATAATAATAATAATATAATAATAATATGATAAAAATAAAACTGGAAACAGTACTTGTTGTTGGCCCGGCGGTACTGTCCCGGTCCGGGTCTCTTCCAGATGGTGGCCCGGCGGAAATACTAATAATATTAATAATAATAATAATGGTAATGTATTATTATTAATATTATTTATTTTTTTAATGTTATGATCATTATTTTTGCAATTGACTATTATTGGTATTATAATTATTATTGTTACTATTATTATTGTTACTATTATTACTATATAATTGTAATATTGTTATACGGTAAACCCGTAAGGATCAAACAGTTTGGTTATAGGAAAGGAATCATGTTGGATCCAAGGAAGGAGAAGATAGCTCCAAATTCTTGGATCAGGAGCCCTTTACCAGCACTAAGGCACCCCCTTCCCCCTCCTTCAAATAGAACAAGGTAGGGAGTTAGAGTAGAGCCAACTGCATGGATCAAAAGCCTCTGACTACCACAAAGGTCATTAAGGCTTCATTTTACTCGTACACTCATAGACAAAAAACATTTAAATCACTAAAATGGGAAATAAATACACGTAGTGATGCACACAAACACACACACAATTTTTAATAAAGGAGACAGACATGAAGCATTAAACTACAGACCAGTGTCACTGACGTGTATAGTATGCAAAGTCATGGAGAAGATTATCAGGAGAAGAGTGGTGGAGCACCTAGAAAGGAATGAGCCTATCTGCGACAACCAACACGGATTCAGGGACGGGAAATCCTGTGTCACAAACCTCCTGGAATTCTATGACAGAGTGACAGCAGTAAGAGGAGAGGGGTGGGTAGATTGCATTTTCTTGGACTGTAAAAAGCGTTTTGGCACGGTTCCACACAAGAGATTAGTGCAAAAGCTGGAGGACCAGGGAAGGCACTGCAATGGATCAGGGAATACCTGACAGGAAGACAACAGCGAATCATGGTACGTGACGAGGTGTCGGAGTGGCGCCTGTGACGAGCGGGGTTCCACAGGGGTCAGTCCTAGGACAGGTGCTGTTTCTGGTATTGGTGAACGACATGATGGAAGGAATAGACTCAGAAGTGTCCCTGTTTTCAGACTATGTGAAGTTAGTGAGGAGAATTCAGTTGGAGGAGGACCAGGCAGGACTACAAAGGGATCTGGACAGGTTACAGACCTGGTCTAGCAACTTGCTCTTGGAGTTCAACCCCGGCAAGTGCAAAGTCATGAAGATCGGGGAAGGTCAAAGAAAACCGCAGACATAATACAGTCTAGGTGGCCAAAGACTACAAACCTCACTTAAGGAAAAGATCTTGGGGTGAGCATAATACCGAACATATCTCCTGAGGCGCACATTAACCAAATAACTGCTGCAACATATGGGCGACTAGCAAACATAAGAATAGCTTTCCGACATCTCAGTAAGAAGTCGTTCGGGACTCTGTACACCATGTACGTCAGGCCTGTATTAAAGTATGCAGCACCAGTTTGGAACCCACACCTGGGCAAGTACGTCAGGAAATTAGAGAAAGTACAAAGGTTGGCAACGAGACTAGTCCCGGAACTAAGGGGCATGTCCTACGAGGGAGGTTAAGGAAAATTGACCTTACAACACTGGAGGACAGAAGGGACGTGGGGACATGATAGCGACATATAAAATACTGAGAGGAATCGACAAGGTGGACAGCGATAAGATGTTCCAGAGATGGGACACAGCAACAAGGGGTCACAGTTGGAAGTTGAAGACTCAGATGAATCACAGAGATGTTAGGAAGTATTTCTTCAGTCTCAGAGTTGTCATTCAGTGGAATAGTCTGGAAAGTGAGGTGGTGGAGGCAGGATCCATACATAGCTTTAAGAAGAGGTATGATAAAGCTTACAGAGTAGCGACCAGTGAAGAGGAGGAGCCAGGAGCTATGAATTGACCCCTGCAATCACAATTAGGTGAGTACACACACATACACACACACACACAGGAGAGATAGGGGGGACATGATAACAACATATAAGATACTGAGAGGAATTGACAAAGTGGACAGAGACAGAATGTTCCAGAGATGGGACACAGCAACAAGGGGACACAGTTGGAAGTTGAAGACTCAGATGAATCACAGAGATGTTAGGAAGTATTTCTTCAGTCACAGAGTGGTCGGGAAGTGGAATAGTTTAGGAAGTGATGTAGTGGAGGCAGGCTCCATACATAGCTTTAACAAGAGGTATGATAAAGCTCATGGCGCAGGGAGAGTGACCCAGTAGCGGACAGTGAAGAGGCGGGGCCAAGAGCTATGTCTCGACCCCTGCAACCACAACTAGGTGAGAACTAGGTGAGTACACACACACATGCATACATATGGAGAAGATTATCAGAAGAGTGGTGGAGCACCGAGAAAGGAACGAGCTCATACATGACAACCAGCACGGCTTCAGTGGATCTGGGAATACTTGACAGGAAGGAAATAACGTGTGTTTGTATGAGATGAGGTGTCAGAGTGAGTGACGTGTCGAGTGGTGTTCCACAAGGGTCAGTCCTGGGTCCGGTGATGTTTGTAGTATATATGTGAATGACATGACAGAAGGGATAGATTCTGAGATGTTCCTGTTTGAAGACGACGTGAAGCTGATTAGAATACAAGTGTACGAGAATCAGGTAAGCCTGCAAGGAGACCTGGACAGGCTGTAAGCCTGGTCTGACAAATGGCGCCTGGAGTTTAACCCCAGAAAGTTCAAAGTCATGAAGTTTAGGGAAGGACAAAGAAAACCGCAGACAGAATACAGCCTAGGAGGTCAAAGACTGCAAAACTCACTCAAGGAAAAGGATCTTCGGGTAAAAATCATATCGAGCACATCTCCTGAGGCGCACATCAACCAAATAACTGCTGCAGCATATGGGCGCCTAGCAAACATAAGCATAGTATTTCGACATCTAAGTAAGGAGTCATTCAAGACAATGTACATTGTGTAAGTAAAATCCCATATTGGAGTATGCAGCACCAGTATGGAACCCACACCTGGTCAAGCACGTCAAGAAATTAGAGAAAGTGCAAAGGTTTGCAACAAGATTAGTTCCTGAGCTAAGGGAAATGCCCTACTAAGAAAGATTAAGAGTAATAAGCCTGACGACACTGGAGGACAGGAGGGTTAGGGGAGACATGATAACGACATTTAAAATAGTATGAGGAATTGATAGGGTGGACAGAGACAGGATGTTCCAGAGATGGGACACAGAAACAAGGGGTCATAATTGGAAGTTGAAGACTCAGATGAGTCAAAGAGATGTTAGGAAGTATTTCTTTAGTCATAGAGTTGTCAGGAAGTGGAATAGTCTGGCAAGTGACGTAGTGGAGGCAGGAACTATACATAGTTTTAAGACGAGGTATGATAAAGCTCATGGAGCAGGGAGAGAGAGGACCTAGTAGCGATTAGTGAAGAGGCGGGGCCAGGAACAACCACAAATAGGTGAGTACAGAAACACACTCAAACACACACAAACACACACACACACACACACACACACACACACACACACACACACACACACACATACAGGCAGGAATAACAGAAAAGACGTTGCAATGGTTCAAAGAATACCTGACAGGAAGGAAACAACGAGTCATGGTACGTGAGGGAGGTATCAGAGTGGACGCTTGTGACGAGCGGGGTTCCACACGGGTCAGTTCTAGGGTCGGTGCTGTTTCTGGCATATGCATACCTACCTGGAGTATAACTGGAGAATGTTTCGGGGGTCAACGCCCCCACGGCTTCTTTCTGAGACCAGGCCTCGTGGTGGATCAGGGTCTGATTAACTAGGTTGTTACTGCTTGCCGCACATAAACCAACGTACCAAGCACAGCCCTGCTGATCAGGTACTGACTTTAGGTACCTGTCCAGCGCCTTCTTGAAGACAGCCAGGGGTCTATTGGTAATCCCCCTTATGTATGCTGGAAGGCATCAGTCTCGGGCCCCGGACACTTATTGTGTTGTCTCTCAGTGTACTCGTGGCGCCCCTGCTTCTCATTGGGGAAATGCTGCATCTCTTGCCGAGTCTCTTACTTTTGTAGGGAGTGATTTTCTTGTGCAAGTTTGATACTAATTCCTCTAGGATTTTCCAAGTGTATATTATCATGCATCTTTCTCGCCTTCGTTCCAGGGAATACAAATCAAGGGACTTCAACCGTTTCCCTAGAGGGATTAGTATCAAACTTGCACACGAAAATCACTCCCTATGAAAGCAAAAGACTCGGCAGGAGATGCAACATTTCCCCAATGAAAAGCAGGGGTGCCACGAGTACACTGAGAGACAACACAATAAGTGTCCGGGGCCCAAGACTGTTCAACTGCCTCCCAGCATACATAAGGGGAATTACCAATAGACCTCTGGCTGTCTTCAAGAAGGCACTGGACAGGCACCTAAAGTCAGTACCTGACCAACCGGGCTGTGGTTCGTACGTCAGTTTGCGTGCGGCCAGCAGTAGCAGCCTGGTTGATTAGACCCTGATTCACCACGAGACCTGGTCTCAGACCGAACCGCGGGGGCTTTGACCCCCAAAACCCTCTCCAGGTAAACTCCAAGTGTGTACCGTGAAAGTTCTTCGTACACTCTCCAGGTCAGCAATTTCTCCTGCCTTGAAAGGGAAAGTTAGTGACAGCAGTATTCCAGCCTAGAGAGAACATGGGCTTGTCGTCCCTAGTTTTGAAGGTTCTCTTTATCCATTCTATCATTATTGGTGCAGATGAGATAGATACATTGTTGTGGTCTTTGAAGGTGAGATCTTCTGACATTATCACTCCCAGGTCCTTCATATAGTGTTTCGATCTATTGTATGGTTATAATTTATTTTATACCCTGATACAGGTTTAATTTCTCCAAGTTTTCCATATCTGAGTAGCTTAAATTTCTCTTCATTGAACTTCACATTGTTTTCTGCGGCCCATTTAAAGATCTGGTTGATGTCCACTTAGAGTCTTGCAGTGTCTTTGATGGAGGACACTGTTATGGCAGTTCGGATGTAATCCACAGAGGAAGACACGGAGCTATGGCTTACATCTCTGCCTATGTCAGATATGAGGATGAGGAATAGGATGTGAGCGAGTACTGTGCCGCCTCAGACTTTATACTCTTTACCATTACTCTTTGTGTTATATTTGTTATAGATCCATCTACCAACTTTTCCTGTTATTCCTTTATCACTCATTTTGTGCGCTATTACACCGTGGTCGCACTTGTTGAAAGCTTTCACAAAGTCTGTGTATACTATATCTGCATTTTGTTTATCCTATAAAGCATCCAGGACCTTATCATAGTGGTCCAGTAGCTGGGACAGGCAGGAGCGACCTGCTCTAAACCCATGTTGTCCTGGGTTGTGTAACTGATGGGTATCTACGTGGTTGGCGACCTTGCTTCTTAGAACCCTTTAAAAGATTTTTACGATATGAGATGTTAGCGCTGTCAGTCTGTAGTTCTTTGCAATTGCTTTACTGCCACCTTTGTAGAGTGGGGCTATATCTGTTGTTTTTAGTGAGTGTGGGATGACCCCTGTGTCCATGCTCCCTCTCCATAGAATGCTGAAGGTACGCGACAGGGGCTTCTTGCAGTTCTTGATGAACATGGAGTTCCATGAGTCTGGGCCTGGGGCAGAGTACATGCGTGTCATTAATTGCTTTTTCGAAGTTTTGTGGTGTTATGATAATATCAGAGATTTTTGAAAGACCAAATTTTAAGTCTCGACCCTTAGTCTGGTTATCGGCTCGCTGAACACTGAATCGTATTGGAACTTTAGTATCTCACCCATAAGCCGGGGTCCAATACTGGATGTTGTATTCGCCTTAGATTTAGCATAAGAGAAGAAATATTTTGGGTTTCTTTCAATTTCCTTTTTGGCTTTAATTTCTTCCTGAGATTGTCTCCTGTAAGATTCCATAAACTTAAGTTCGATATTTGCTATTTCTCTGACCAGTGCCTCCCTTTCTCTGACCAGTGCCTTCCTTCGTATTTTAGATATACTGGCCTCTTTCAGCAGCTCTATGATTCTTCACCTTCGCCTGTATAGGGAGCATCTCTCTCTTTCTAGTTTACATCATCTCTTCCTTTTTCTTAATGGAATGTGCCTTGAGTAGATCTCAAGTGCCACAGAGTTAAATTTTTCTAGGCAAAGGTTCAGATACATGTTTAGGATATCTTCCCAGCTTGTTTCATTTAGGACATGATTGGCTTGTTCCCATACAATGGGAACAAGTCAATCATAACTGATCACATAACTGATCACATTTTGCTGGTCAGGAGCCCTGCGCATACATGTCTGTATCTCTATTATATTGTGATCTGAGTGTATTGTCTTTGATACGGTTATATTAAGTATCAGATCGTCGTTGTTAGTGAAGATGAGGTCCAGTGTATTTTCTAGTCTTGTAGGTTCTATTATTTGATGTTTTAAGGTGAATTTGGTGCAGAGATTTAATAGCTCGTGTGTGTGAATTTTTATCTGAGCTGCCTCCTAGTGCGATCTCTGCTAAAACATTTTTTGCTACACTACTCCATTTTAGTTGAAATCCCCAGTAGCAAGATGTTGGGGGCAGGAGTTGGGAGATTTTCCAGACATTGGTCAATGTTCAAAAGCTGTTCCTGGAATTGCTGGGAAGTTGCATCTGGAGGTTTGTATACCACCACGATGACAACGTTTTGGTTTTCGATCTTTACTGCCAAAACTTCAAGTACATCATTTGAGGTGTTTAGTAGTTCTGTTTAGTAGGTCTATGAATGATATGACGGAAGGGATAGATTCAGCTATGTCCCTGTTTGCTGACTACGTGAAGCTAATGCGGAGAATTCAAGTTGATGAGGATCAGGTAGAACTACAAAGGGATCTGGACAGGCTACAAGCCTGGTCCAACAACTGGCTCCTGGAATTTAACAACACCAAGTGCAAAGTTATGAACACTGGGGAAGTCAAAGAAGACTGCAAACAGAGTACAGTCTAGGGGGCCAAAGACTGCAAACTTCACTCAAGGAAAAGGATCTTGGGGTGAGTATAATACCGAGCACATCTCCTGAGGCTCACATCAACCAAATAACTGTAGCAGCATATGGGCGCCTGACAAACCTAAGAATAGCGTTTCGACATCTGAAGTATACAGCACCAGTATGGAACCCACACCTGGTCAAACACGTCAAGAAATTAGATTAAGTGCAAAGGTTTGCAACAAGACTAGTCCCTGTGCTAAGGAGGAGAGGTTAAGGGAAATCGACCTGACGACACTGGAGGACAGGAGAGATGGGGGAGACATGATAACGACATATAAAATACTGAGAGGAATTGACAAGGTGGATAGGGACAGGATGTTTCAGATATGGGACACAACAAGGGAACAAGGGGTCACAACGGAAGTTGAAAACTCAGACGAGTCACAGGGCTGTTAAGAAGTATTTCTTCAGTCACAAAGTTGTCAGGAAGTCGAACAATCTGAAGAGTGATGTAGTGGAGGCAAGATCGATACAGAGCTTTATGAAGAGATACGATAAAGCTCATAGAGCAGGGAGAGAGTGGATCTAGTAGCGACCAGCGAAGTACATATACACACACCCAATGAATGTATATATATTCAAATATACACTGTTTCATATAGACTGGGAATATACATCCAGAGTATATACACCCATCATCTTAGATACAATGAGAAATAGCCGTGAATGTATATACTATGTGAGATATACTCCCATCAGTGTAAGTACCCTGAGAGATGCACAACCAGCAGTGTATATATCCTGAGAGATGGACAGCCAGCAGTGTATAAACCCTGAGACATACACAGCGAGCAGTGTATATACCCTGAGAGATACACAGCGAGTAGTGTATATACCCTGAGAGATACACAGCGAGCAGTGTATATACCCTAAGAGATACAAAGTCAGCAGTGCATATACCCTGAGAGATACAAAGTCAACAGTATATCTACCCTGAGAGGTACAGTCAGCAGTATATGTTCCATAAGAGATACACAGCCATAAACGTATATACGCTGAGATATACACAACTATTAGAGAATATACCATGGGAGAAACACATACATACAACCATCAGTCTATAAACCAAGAGAGATATAACGGTATCACTGAATATATCCTGAGACACACAGCTTGGTATATACACAAGCCTTCACTCACACAAGTGTGGGGAGACACTGGGGGAGAGACAAGTGTGGGGAGACACTGGGGGAGAGACAAGTGTTGGGAGACATTGGGGGAGAGACAAGTGTGGGGAGACACTGGGGGAGAGACAAGTGTGGGGAGGCAATGAGGGAGAGACAAGTGTGGGGAGACACTGGGGGAGAGACAAGTATGGGGAGACACTGGGGGAGAGACAAGTGTTGGGAGACACTGGGGGAGAGACAAGTGTGGGGAGACACTGAGGGAGAGACAAGTGTGAGGAGACACTGGGGGAGAGACAAGTGTGGGGAGACACTGAGGGAGAGACAAGTGTGGGGAGACACTGGGGGAGAGACAAGTGTGGGGAGACACTGAAGGAGAGACAAGTGTGGGGAGACACTGAGGGAGACAAGTGTGGGGAGACACTGAGGAGAGACAAGTGTGGGGAGACACTGAGGGAGAGACAAGTGTGGGGAGACACTGAAGGAGAGACAAGTGTTGGGAGACACTGGGGAGAGACAAGTGTGGGGAGACACTGAGGGAGAGACAAGTGTGGGGAGACACTGAGGGAGAGACAAGTGTGGGGAGACACTGGGGGAGAGACAAGTGTGGGGAGACACTTGGGGAGAGACAAGTGTGGGGAGACACTGAGGGAGACAAGTATGGGGAGACACTTGGGGAGAGACAAGTGTGGGGAGAGACAAGTAAGTGTGGGGAGACACTTGGGGAGAGACAAGTGTGGGGAGACACTGGGGGAGAGACAAGTGTGGGGAGACACTGAAGGAGAGACAAGTGTGGGGAGACACTGAGGGAGACAAGTGTGGGGAGACACTGGGGAGAGACAAGTGTGGGGAGACACTGAGGGAGAGACAATTGTGGGGAGACACTGAAGGAGAGACAAGTGTGGGGAGACACTGGGGAGAGACAAGTGGGGGGAGACACTGAGGGAGACAAGTGTGGGGAGACACTGGGGAGATACAAGTGTGGGGAGACACCTTTAAATATATAATTCGTATATAAAATATATAATATTTAAAGAAGTACAGAGGTGGTGTAACACGGGGCGGCAATAATACCCTGATAGTCTCTCACTTGTTTAACTACCATGATGGTCTTTAATACCCTGATAAAGTTTCTCAGTGGTTTTACTACCATGCTGGTCTTTAATACCCTGATAAAGTCTCTCAGTGGTTTTACTACCATGATGGTCTTTAATACCCTGATAAAGTCTCTCATTGGTTTTATTATCATGCTGGTCTTTAATACCCTGATAAAGTCTCTCTGTGGTTTTACTACCATGCTGGTCTTTAATACCCTGATAAAGTCTCTCAGTGGTTTTACTACCATGATGGTCTTTAATACTCTGATAAAGTCTCTCAGTGGTTTTACTACCATGATGGTCTTTAATACTCTGATAAAGTCTCTCAGTGGTTTTACTACCATGCTGGTCTTTAATACCCTGATAAAGTCTCTCAGTGGTTTTACTACCATGATGGTCTTTAATACCCTGATAAAGTCTCTCATTGGTTTTATTATCATGCTGGTCTTTAATACCCTGATAAAGTCTCTCAGTGGTTTTACTACCATGCTGGTCTTTAATACTCTGATAAAGTCTCTCAGTGGTTTTACTACCATGCTGGTCTTTAATACCCTCATTCACACTTTAATTCTGAAGTTTTGATAGTAAAGTTTTCTTGACAGGTATTGGAGGTGAGCAGGTTAATGCACGTCTGAGTCAGGTTATAAAGATTGCTCACTTGGGTAGATAATACTAGAAGCAAACACCTGGAAATAAAGATACTGACATTAAGGAAGCCTTTTATTACGTTGCACTCGAGGCTGATTCTTGTATGACAGTTGCATTAACTTGTTTATTACCCAGAACGTAACATATGCTAGACAGCCAGACCTTCCATCTGCGTCCACCTTCCTATTTAAGGTCGACAGAAACGGTCATAAAGAATAGCTATTACTAAACTTGTTCAAGATTAATAAATCCCAGCCTTTTACGTGGTAATGAAAGGCTTCCCTGTTACCAGCGTCCGCCTCCAAGACTGACCAAGCACTGGAGGGGGTTCAGGACACTGTCTCTCCTTCTGCACGAAGATCTCGTACTTTGGAGAGTCCGTGCTTGAAGAACTATCCACGTAGCTGTACGTGAAGTTAAAGTAGCAACCTTCCTCGTCCTCAAAGGTGCAGAGACGGGCACCCTCAAACACTTTCTCTGTTTCAACAGCAAATGACTGAGTTTTATGGTATATCAAGCACGAAAGATTACATATCTGTGTTCTATGAATCTAAATTATGTAACTACGCGAGGATTAGCAGCTCATTTATTGGTGATAATAATGAAGTCAATTATCGTTAACAAAATTCAGTAACTATATTAAAATTAAGATTCCTAAAAAAAATAGTCAACTTTATAAAAGTATGTTAATTTTTTAATTGAAAGTAATCCCATAACAATCATTCACATTATTTATATATGTATATGAAAATGTGTAATTACGAATATTTTGAAAAAAAAATTAACTCTGTACAACATGAACTAGAGAAAATCAATAGCACTCTTCAAGTATTTACTACAATATTTACATAAATGTAATGCTACTCTTACCTTCAAGTGAGTCGACAACGTCCCTTGTTTCGCAAGATAAGCACTTAGAACCTTTGAGTTTGCCCGTGTCGAAATGCGCGCACTGTACACAGTCACGGAACTCTAAACACTTTCCCGCTGAGCACGTCTGAAATACGTCACCGTAAAGGAAGTCAGACAAGAATACAGGAACATTGCCTTAGGCGACTCGCAGCTCACGAGTCTTAAAACATCAGGCCCGTGCGTAACCCACCCGGCCAGCTGGCTCTAATAAGATTCTTCTAACTAGGTATATTTCTATACACCGCAGGGAAGTTAGTATGGGCCACCACTGTGACCACAAATGCAAGTTTTTACAGATGAATCTCCCAACAGCGTGGCTGTGGCAAACTCTAGCTCAAGTCCCTTCAAAGCTGTTATCATGACTCACGAAATCGGAATAATACGATTGCAAACAGTCTACGGAACGGATGGAGTAAAAACCTGCATTTGTGGTCACAGTGGTGGCTCATGCTAACCTTCCTATGGTATAAAGAATTACACCTAGTTGTATGAATCTCATCAGATAGAGCTGGTCCAGCGGTTAACACACTGGCCTGTGAGTTTTACGAGTCACTTGTCAAATTTGATACACGGAATTTAAAGAATACACCTTAATATATAAACATATTTGCATTTTAAACAAACATATTTCTCTGAGTCGACATATGAAGGATTCAAACCCATGTTGCTCATACGCTAGCCAAGGCATCAAACATTACCTCAGACCACTACACCGGCGAGTCCCTTTATATCTGAGAGGAAGGTCTTCACCTGTTAATGCTAACCAGAATACACAAATAACCCACATATAGAAGAGAGGAGCTTACGACGACGTCGTCGTAACCTCCTCTCTTCTATGTGCGGGTTATTTGAGTATTGTTCCAGTCACGGTATTGTGCCGTTTTTTGTTATTTATGGTAACCAGAACCCGGAAGACTCCTGACCTGTGGCTTATGAGACTAATCTCTGCTTGCCTCACAGCGTCATGTTGACATCCACGAGAAATCTTTGAGAAAACTTAAATGAAGATTCCTATATGTTGCTCATCATGTGTCTGATTCACCACGTGTTGACAGCAATGATGCAGCAGTTTACAAAACCCACAAGTTGAAGAATGAGACACATGTGCAACATTTGGAAATCTTTACTGATTAAACTTTCCGCCAGTCAGTGACTTCTTCAGTTCCGTACAGAGAAAAAAATTGTGAAAAATAAGGAGAATGAGTTAATTATATCCTCAGCCTAAAATTGATGTGTTTAATGCATCAGTCTTGAGAAAAGTACAATATATACTGGGAGTGGCTTATATACTGCAGTCAGGAGAGTAGAAGCAGTGGGAGGCGGAGTCACCGTTGGACAAATCCACTTGTGTAAGTAGATCATGACTGAAGGCTAGGCAAGAGTTGAAGAATTTCCTCTATATAATTATATAAGCCACTCAGAGAATATGCTGTACTTTTCTCAAGACTGATAAACCGAGCATATCGACTCTAGGCTGAGGGATTGATTACCTCAAACTCCTCCTCATCATTCACAGTTTTTCTCCGTATTGGACTGAAGAAGTCACTGGCTTGAGAAACGTTTACTCAATAAAGATTTCCAAATGTTAAATAAGTGTCTCATTCTTCATCTTGACAGCGAGACAGGAGTGTGCCCCAGGGTATCCTGCCTGCTGGGGAGCGAGACAGGTGTGTACCCCAGGGTATCCTGCCTGCTGGGGAGCGAGACAGGTGTGTACCCCAGGGTATCCTGCCTGCTGGGGAGCGAGACAGGTGTGTACCCCAGGGTATCCTGGGGGCTGCCGGGGGGAGCGAGACAGGTGTGTAACCCCAGGGTATTTCCTGCCTGCTGGGGAGACAGGAGTGTACCAGGATCGCCTGTGTACCCCAGGGTATCCTGCCTGCTGGGAAGAAGTTTACTCACCGGACAATCCTCACAGTACTGGCCGGTGTAGCTGGTTCCCTGCTGCTGGTTACACTTACACTTCCCACACTCACACACACCGTGGCCAGAACACACCTCCTGCGCACCTGCTGACACAAACACACAAGTATTAAACACAATCGGAAATTATAGGTCAAACTGAGACGTTATTAAAAAAGGCATCTCTTATTTTTTTAGTTACCACTTTTTAACTTACTGGGTTTGCTTATTTCATCTCTTTTTATTTCTAAGAAAACTTTATTATAATTAAATACCAGGGATAGGGGGAAATAATTTGAAATAAGTGACTTTGTCTAATAGTACTAGAAGCAGCCTAACCTTGGGAGAAAAGTTATATTAAACAGGATTCTCTGCTACCAGTGTCTTTATTCCCACTTCTGGGCTTTTGGCCGTACAGGGGACAGCAGTGTTGTCCGTGTGTCCGAGTCAGTGCCTCCTGGTGTGTGATGTAAATACAAAACCCGTCCTCCTGCGGCCAACATCGATTGCTCATCTACGAATTTATGCATTGTTTGTATATACTTTGTTTATGTTAGGCTGGAATATTGTTCCAAACTATGGAGCAGAACTTCTCCAGGTTGAGGGACTGACCACCTCAAAACTACGTTTTCGAGGGTAACAGACTGATTACATCGTCTTTACATCTATACTGCTTCTGCTGCCTTCCGTATTCGAATGAAGAGTATACCTGGAGAAGGTTTCGGGGGTCAACGCCCCCGCGGCCCTGTCTATGACCGGGTGTGTGAAGAAGCCTACTGTGTAGGTGAATAGTTTCGAAATAAAGACACCTAACTGTTGCACATGTGTCTTATCAACTTCTCGGTATTTTAGACAGGAGGACCCCGCTTATACAGCAGGTTAGGTTCCTGGACCCCGCTTATACAGCAGGTTAGGTTCCTGGACCCCGCTTATACAGCAGGTTAGGTTCCTGGACCCCGCTTATACAGCAGGTTAGGTTTCTGGACCCCGCTTATACAGCAGGTTAGGTTCCTGGACCCCGCTTATACAGCAGGTTAGGTTCCTGGACCCCGCTTATACAGCAGGTTAGGTTCCTGGACCCCGCTTATACAGCAAGTTAGGTTCCTGTACCCCGCTTATACAGCAAGTTAGGTTCCTGTACCCCGCTTATACAGCAAGTTAGGTTCCTGTACCCCGCTTATACAGCAGGTTAGGTTTCTGGATCCCGCTTATACAGCAAGTTAGGTTCCTGGACCCCGCTTATACAGCAGGTTAGGTTCTTTGCTCACACCTAGACTTCACCTTACGAAACAGACAAAGCAAATGCGACAGTAATTATGGACAAGGTAGATTATACTGGAAAATGAACATGTTTGGCAAATATCCATTTAGTGGGACGGATTGTGAAGGACCTGCCTAGTATGGGCCAACAGGCCTGCTGCAGTGTTCCTCCTTTCTTATGTTCTTAAGACAGGGGAATTTACGTGACCCTCAAGCTTCTCTCTCCTGTGTCCGGGTTGTATATAAATCTTATTGTATCTTATAGTGGGTTTCTCAGCAAATAAGCGTAGAGTGGTGGTTGCTGGCTTACCTCCGGGTTTGCAGGCGGATTCGTCCCTACACTGACAGAGGTCGCCGGTGAAGCCTGGGTTGCAACGACACTTGTTGCATTCACATGTGCCACGGTCGCTGCATACGTCGCCCACACCTGAGATGCACTTCCGCCGGTTACACTGGCAGTACGTCCCGTGTACGTCCTGGCTCCACGATTAAGGGAAGATATTATAATAACACGACTGCAAACAAATCAGGGAACGGGAGGGGTTTGAACCCATGGTAAGTGAGTCCTAAAACTCACAGGCCAGTGTGCTAACCACTGGACCAGCTGACTCCAATAAGCTTCATCCAACTAGGTATATTTCTATACAGCATAGTGAGGTTAGCATAAGCCACCACTGTAACCACAAATGCAAGTTTTTACAGGTGAATCCCATACCAGAGTGGCTGTAGCGAACACCTAACTTGGGCCAGTAGGCCTGAAGCTGTGCTCCTCCTTACGTTCTTATGTAAGAATTGGTCAGTTTAATTCTAGTAACTTCAGACTACTGCTAACCCAAAATAATTAACAGTAGAAATAAATGATGAAGTATATTGACAGAGTTAAATAAATATATTAACACATGTAAAAATATTTTTTTTCTCAATTTGCAAACAAAAGCAATTAAATAGTTATAGTGAATCAAATAAAAAAAATAATGGAAGTAAAACTGAAAATATAAAAAATGCTTCAGAAGAAATATAAATTAACGAAAATATTTGTAAAGATGATGGTAAGATGATGGTAAGATGATGGTAAGATGATGGTAAGATGAGGGTAAGATGAGGGTAAGATGATGGTAAGATGATGGTAAGATGATGGTAAGATGATGGTAAGATGAGGGTAAGATGAGGGTAAGATGATGGTAAGATGATGGTAAGATGATGGTAAGATGATGGTAAGATGATGGTAAGATGATGGTAAGATGATGGTAAGATGATGGTAAGATGATGGTAAGATGATGGTAAGATGATGGTAAGAGGCTGGTAAGATGATGGTAAGATGATGGTAAGATGATGGTAAGATGATGGTAAGATGATGGTAAGATGAGGGTAAGATGATAGTAAGATGATGGTAAGATGATGGTAAGATGATGGTAAGATGATGGTAAGAGACTGGTAAGAGACTGGTAAGAGACTGGTAAGAGACTGGTAAGAGACTGGTAAGAGGGTAAGAGGCAAGAGACGTAAGAGACTGGTAAGAGCTGGTAAGAGACTGGTAAGAGACTGGTAAGAGACTGGTAAGAGCTGAACGGAAGACTGAGGCAAGAGATGGAAGAGACTGGCAAGAGACTGGTAAAGACGAAGTGGCAAGAGACGGTAAGAGACTGGAAGAGACGGCAAGAGACTGGCAAGAGACTGGCAAGAGACGGTAAGAGAGGAAGAGACTGGCAAGAGACTGGAAGACGACGGATAAGACTGGCAAGAGACGGCAAGAGACGGAAGATGATGGTAAGAGACTGGCAAGAGACTGGCAAGAGACTGGCAAGACTGACTGGAAGAGACTGGCAAGACGACTGGTAAGAGACGGCAAGAGATGGCAAGAGACTGGCAAGAGACTGGTAAGAGACGGCAAGAGACTGGAAGACGATGGTAAGAGACGGCAAGATGACTGGCAAGAGACGGTGACGGCAAGACTAAGAGCAAGAGATGGTAAGATGATGGCAAGAGAGGCAAGAGACTGGCAAGATGAGGTAAGAGAGGAAGAGAGGTAAGATGAGGCAAGAGATGGTAAGAGATGGCAAGAGCGAGAAGAGACTGGTAAGAGACTGGTAAGAGACTGGAAGACTGGTAAGAGATGGTAAGAGACTGGTAAGAGACTGGTAAGAGACTGGAAGAAATGGTAAGGCTGGAAAGACTGAGGCTGAAGAGCTGGAAGACGTAAGACTGGTAAGAGACTGGTAAGAGACTGGTAAGAGATGGTAAGAGATGGTAAGAGACTGGTAAGAGTACTGGAAGAGGCTGGTAAGAGATGGTAAGAGATGGTAAGATGACTGGTAAGATGAGGTAAGATGAGGCAAGATGATGGTAAGAGACTGGCAAGAGGCTGGCAAGATGACTGGCAAGAGGCATGCAAGATGACTGGTAAGTGGAAGATGGTAAGAGACTGGTAAGAGACTGGTAAGAGACGGCAAGAGACTGGTAAGACGGTAAGAGACTGGCAAGAGACTGGTAAGAGACTGGCAAGAGACGGTAAGACTGAAGAGTGGTAAGAGATGGAAGATGACTGGTAAGAGACGGCAAGAGACTGGTCAAGAGACTGGTAAGAGACGGCAAGAGACGGTAAGACGACTGGTAAGAGATGGAAGATGATGGTAAGATGAGGTAAGATGATGGAAGAGACTGGCAAGAGACTGGCAAGAGACTGGCAAGAGACGGTCAAGAGACTGGTAAGAGAGGAAGAGATGGCAAGATGGCAAGAGATGGTAAGAGATGGTAAGAGACGGAAGAGATGGAAGACGATGGTAAGAGATGGTAAGATGACTGGTAAGAGACTGGAAGAGATGGTAAGAGCTGGTAGAGTGGTAAGACATGCAAGAGACTGGTAAGAGATGCTGGAAAGAGACTGGTAAGAGAAAGACTGAAGACGACGGAAGAGACTGAAAGAGACGGTAAGAGACTGGCAAGAGGACTGGTAAGAGACTGGTAAGAGACTGGAAGAGACTGGTAAGACGACTGGCAAGAGACTGGCAAGAGACTGGCAAGAGACTGGCAAGAGACTGGCAAGAGATGAAGAGACGCAAGATGACTGGCAAGAGACGGCAAGAGATGGCAAGAGACGGAAGATGACTGGTAAGAGACTGGTAAGAGACTGGTAAGAGGCTGGTAAGAGACTGGTAAGAGACTGGTAAGAGCTGGTAAGAGGCTGGTAAGATGATGGTAAGATGATGGTAAGATGATGGTAAGATGATGGTAAGATGATGGTAAGAGACTGGTAAGAGGCTGGTAAGAGACTGGTAAGAGACTGGTAAGAGACTGGTAAGAGACTGGTAAGAGACTGGTAAGAGCTGGTAAGAGACTGGTAAGAGACTGGTAAGAGACTGGTAAGAGACTGGTAAGAGGCTGGTAAGAGATGGTAAGAGACTGGTAAGAGACT
>WNWK01022359.1:0-27500 GCA_009830355.1 Cherax destructor
GCATAGGCCTTATAGATAAAGCTTGGCAGGGAGTGACCTCCAGGACGATGAACTCTGCTTGGAGAAAGTTGTGGCCAGATTGTGTACAAGAGAGGGATTTTGAAGGGTTTGAAGCTAACCCTGATGAGCCTATGGAAGTTGTGGAAAGTATTGTGGAATTGGGGACTTCTATGGGGTTGGATGAATGGAGAGGATGTGGAAGAGTTGGTGGAGGACCACAATGAAGATCTAACCACTGAAGAGCTGCAAGAGCTTGAGCTGCAACAACAACAAAACAGATCTGAGGAAATTGCTTCAGTGGAGGAAGAAAGATGTAAGGTGCCTTCTTCAGAGATTAAGGAGATTTGTGCAATGTGGAGTAGGGTGCAATCATTTGTGGAGGAACATCACCCTGACAAAGATGTTGCAATCCGTGCTGGCTACTTTTACAATGACAATTCCATGTCCCATTTTAGGGACATTTTAAAGAGCCGCCAGATACAGAGCTCTCTGGAAAGATATTTAGTGCCACAGGTGTGCAGTGAATCACAAGCTGGTCCTAGTGGGATTAAAAGACAAAGAAGGGAAGTGACCCCAGATGAGGACTTGGTACCTAGAGTCCTTATGGAGGGAGATTCCCTTCCAAAATTAGGTTTCTACCTCTCCCTCCTATCTCTCTTCCATCCAACAACATCAGTCTTCAGTAAGGGTAAGTGCCACATTCATTTCATTCATTTGTGCATGTAAATCTATCTTTAAGGCCCCCCAAATTTTTTTTTTTCCAAACTTCTGGGTTTCTGAAACGGATTAATTGAATTTCCATTATTTCTTATGGGGAAAATTGTTTTGGTTTTCGCCGATTTTGGTTTTAGCCGATCCATCTGGAACGGATTAAAACCGAAAACCGAGGGATGACTGTACTCTATTTTCAGGGCGGCTTTCTTTCCTCTCCCACAAAAGTTATTTTATGTTATTTACAGTAGACCGTCATTTAGCACGAGATTATGTTACACGTTACGGGTATTGCACGATTGAAGAATTGCGGCACATTATTATCTAACACGACGTAAAAATGATATTACATGGTTCACGGGAGTGGAAAAATTTTTGAACGCACGGTAGCCCGTGGTGGGTTAAACCATTGAGTCAGTGGGGGTCCTACTGAGGGTGGCTATGAGCCACATCAAGTGTTTAATGCTGACGAGAGAAGTGTTTTATGGAAGAAAATGCCAACACAAACTTATATCAGTCAGCAAGAGAAAAGTGCACCAGGCTTCAAGACAGCAAAGGATCGCTTCACCTTGCTCCTTTTCGGTAATGCATCAGGTGATTTCAAGTGTAAGCCCAATCCTCGTGCTTAGAGGAAAAGGGAATTTGTTTTTCCTTCCCGCAAACTGTAAGTTTATTCAGATACACGGGGGCCAGGAGCTGCGTCTCGACCCCTGCAACCACAATTAGGTAAGTACAGTTACATTGATTATCATACATAGCAGCATATGTGTAGAGAACCTAGGATAACCCAAAAAAAGTCAGACAATGGAAATAAGTCACTCTGACTTTTTTGGGTTATCCTAGGTTCTCTACACATATGCTGCTATGTATGATAATCTTCGTAACTGTATCTGTGTATACCTGAATAAACTTACTTACAGTTTGCGGGAAGGAAAAACAAATAACCATTCCCACAAGCAGCCTTGTTGTGGTTCAGCGGACACCACGGACCTTCCCCAGCCACCCTGGACCCCACCATCACAGCATTCGTACGTATTTCATATGCGTCAAAAAAAAAGACCTCTGCTACAAGCCAACTGTGTTTGTGAAGAATGAGAGAGAGTGAATTGTGTTTTGATCTTTAAATTAATATATCTTGTATCTGCCAAGCAATCAAAGTGTTGCTCAAAGTGGCAAGAAAAGGTATAAGCATTTAAGTCTTAGAATTAACGAAGAAAATGATATTAGACAAGACATAACCCGTGGCTGTAATGAAGTGTTACTTTGTACATATAAAAAGAGGTAAACATAAGTTTGTGTGACTGACTGACTGACTGACTGACTGACTTGACTGAATGACTTGACTGACTTACTGACTTGACTGACTTACTGACTTGACTGACTGAATGACTTGACTGACTTACTGACTTGACTGACTGAATGACTTGACTGACTGAATGACTTGACTGACTTACTGACTTGACTGACTTACTGACTTGACTGACTTACTGACTTGACTGACTTACTGACTTGACTGACTTACTGACTTGACTGACTTACTGACTTGACTGACTTACTGACTTGACTGACTTACTGACTTGACTGACTTACTGACTTGACTGACTTACTGACTTGACTGACTTACTGACTTGACTGACTTACTGACTTGACTGACTTACTGACTTGACTGACTTACTGACTTGACTGACTTACTGACTTGACTGACTTACTGACTTGACTGACTTACTGACTTGACTGACTGACTTACTGACTGACTGACTGAATGACTTGACTGACTGAATGACTCGACTGACTGAATGACTTGACTGACTGAATGACTTGACTGACTGAATGACTTGACTGACTGAATGACTTGACTGACTGACTGACTGACTGACTTACTGACTGAATGACTTGACTGACTTACTGACTGAATGACTTGACTGACTTACTGACTGAATGACTTGACTGACTTACTGACTGAATGACTTACTGACTGAATGACTTACTGACTGAATGACTTGACTGACTGAATGACTGAATGACTTGACTGACTTACTGACTGAATTGACTTGACTGACTGAATGACTTACTGACTGAATGACTTACTGACTGAATGACTTACTGACTGAATGACTTACTGACTGAATGACTTACTGACTGAATGACTTACTGACTGAATGACTGACATGACTTACTGACTTAATGACTGAATGACTGACTGACTTACTGACTGAATGACTTGACTGACTGAATGACTTACTGACTTAATGACTGAATGACTTGACTGACTTACTGACTGAATGACTTGACTGACTGAATGACTTACTGACTGAATACTGACTGAATGACTTGACTGACTGAATGACTATGACTGAATGACTTGACTGACTTACTGACTGAATGACTTGACTGACTGACTTACTGACTGAATGACTTGACTGACTGGAATGACTACTGACTGAATGACTTGACTGACTTACTGACTGAATGACTTGACTGACTGAATGACTTGACTGAATGACTGACTGAATGACTTGACTGACTGAATGACTGACTGACTGAATGACTTGACTGACTGAATGACTGAACTGACTGGACTTACTGACTGAATGACTTGATACTGAATGACTTAATGACACTCAGTACAACCATCGACTTCAGTTCCAGAACCTCTACTATCCACCTCAGCCCAGTAGGGCCACACACAACTCTCCACTCTCTTCACAATCATCCACAAACACCAGCACCCACAATTTAAGGTAAATACTATTATTTCTGTTACATTTGTAGTCTTAAGCAGTAAAAACAACATAATACATCACGATAATGAACTACAATTACATATTCACTTTTATTTTTGTAAGATCTGTTAGTCAAAAAAAACTTGTTTGGCTTTTTGGGGACTCCCAGGAACATAACCCTATTTTTCCTATAAGTTCTTTTAATTATATAACACGACATTTTCAGGAACGTAACTATCGTGCTAAATGACGATCTACTGTATTTGCACACGGCACACTTGTCTTCCCTTGGAGTCTGGAGAACTTTTTTCCTTATTATTGGCACAAAAGTTGCTGTTATTTGCCAGATGATTTTCCAGCACTGTAGAAATGTACTTTATAAGTTTACTGGCACACGTTTATGCTTCTAGCATGTAAGAAAACTGGGATAATTCACGAAAAAGACAGAGCCCACGGCGATAGTGACTCCATCTGTAACTTATTCCTTATGCTTTATCCAGTGAGAGAAAAAAAATTATACTGTAGAGTGTACAGATCTACAATAATATCAGATAAAAATGTGTTTCTTCCTAAAGATTGCTACTGATACCCACATTTGTTTATTAATAGAGTATTTTCATTTTATTGAGGTTACATTACTTCATCCAAATATTTGCAGTAAGTGATAGCCAAACTAATATTCATTAGTACAGAACTTTTCACAAAAACTAAATTGTATGCCTGCTGGGACAGGAATTCATTACTGTGCTACTGTATAATAATACATGCCTATAAGATGTGAAGCTATAGATATACAGTACTGAGTAGTTTGTGAAAAGATATGCATTAGAATGATTAGATTATCTAATTTATGTGACACTCCCAGAGAAGTGCATTAACCTTGAAATGCTCTTGCTCTTAAAACTTTAATACGTACTATACAGTGGACCCTCGGTTAACGAAATTAATCCGTTCCAGGAGCTATTACTTAATCTGAATCTTTCGTTATCTGAAACCTTATTTCCCATAAGAAATAATGTAAATACAATTAATTCGTTCCACAAAAAATTATTAATTCCAAAAAAAAAAAAAACAATAACATTTACTTACCTTTATTGAAGAGTTGCAAGCATCTGGAAGCTAGAGTTGCTGACAGGGGCAGGGTGTTAATGGTTGGAAGGGAAATCCCCCTCCAAAAGGACTTCAGGTAACAAGTCCCTCTCTGGGGTTACTTCCCTTCTTTTTCTTTTAATGCATGCCTGCTACACTCCCTGCATGCCTGCTACACTCCCTGCATGCCTGCTACACTCCCTGCATGCCTGCTACACTCCCTGCATGAATGCTACACTCCCTGCATGAATGCTACACTCCCTGCATAAATGCTACACTCTCTGCATGAATGCTACACTCTCTGCATGAAAGCTACACTCCCTGCATGAATGCTACACTCTCTGCATGAATGCTACACTCCCTGCATGAATGCTACACTCTCTGCATGAATGCTACACTCTCTGCATGAATGCTACACTCCCTGCATGAATGCTACACTCTCTGCATGAATGCTACACTCTCTGCATGAATGCTACACTCTCTGCATGAATGCTACACTCCCTGCATGAATGCTACACTCCCTGCATGAATGCTACACTCTCTGCATGAATGCTACACTCCCTGCATGAATGCTACACTCCCTGCATGAATGCTACACTCCCTCCATGAATGCTACACTCTCTGCATGAATGCTACACTCCCTGCATGCCTGCTACCACTGGGGTGCCACTAGGAAGCTTCTTTGGACCCATGGTGACTTATTTCACAGTGACAATCACTAAACCACCAAAAAAGACACCAAATATATTGTGAATCTTTGAAAGAGCGCACTGGGTAATGTTCTCTCAATGGTAAACAATGCTTCACCGGTGTCCTGCGCTTGCGCAGAGCAGGCGGACACGTCTAATACCTTTCGGTAACTGAGGAATTTTTCGCTAACCGATTCCGAAAAAAGCTTACGTTTTCCGAAACTTTCGTTAACGGGACCTTTCGTTAACCGAGGGTCCACTGTATGCCACTATTCATAAAATTTATGATGATTTAGTTAATAAAATGATTATAATGAGAGACAGAATCTCATTAACCCTTAAACTGTCCAAACGTAGATCTACGTTCACCTGCGTAGTGCTCCAAATATTTTGATTTTTTTTTTTTTTTTTTAAATGAAGAGCGCATTTTTCTACATGTTATAGGATAAAAAAAATTGTTAGGGTCAGTACTTACTGAGATATAAGCCCACGAAGTTGGCCCTGGATGCTCACCTGATGGCAACATCAACTCCTGCCGCTTGCAGAAGTGTTGCCGATATACAGTGGACCCCCGGCTAATGAACAAAATTCATTCCAGAAGCCTGCTCAAGTGCCATTACCGAACGAATTTACTTCCTTAAGAAATAATGTCACGTAGGTTAGTCTATTTCAGACCCCCAAAAATACACTTCCACAAGCACTTACAATATTATACTTACATAATTGTACGATTTCCGGGGTGTTCGTTAGCCGGGGGGTCCACTGTACCTTTTTTTCTCGTTTTTATTTTAATTTATATAATTTTATGTTCTGATAATTACAATTTATAATAGTTCTTGTGATTTCATAGCCAGTCTTTGTTCTGACACTAATATTAGGTACTGAAATAGTACTCACATAGTCACAATCACACCGACAGTTGAACATTTTCACCTGCCTTGGTCATTTACTATTGTCTAGAAATATATACAAAGTATTTATAGGTCTCAGCAATGTTTTAGACATGCTGGAGTATATTTGAAACTCCTTGAAGCATGGTGTTATGACAAGTGTCAGTAAACTGCTGACAGTGCAGTGACACTTGATAAGCGTGCGCTCTGCTCCAGGGAACCCTGGCTTTATTTGATTTCACTCTTACACACAAACATGTCTGTCTACACAGATAACCCGCACATAGAAGAGAGTAGCTTATGACGACGTTTCACCGACTTGGACCATTTACAAAGTCACACTAACAAAAAGGAGAGAAGGAGGCAGTATAGTATATAGGCAAGTAGACAGGGACGGGAACGAGAGAGGAAGTGGTGGAGTAATAGTAGTAGTGGTGGAGTCAGTCATGTACTAAGAAAGAGGAGCACTGCAAGGGAGCTAGGGGCCCACAGAGGGTAGGAGCAAGAACACAGAGGGGGGAAAAATAATAAAAAGGACAAATACAAGGCAGAAGAAAGAAAACCCAAAGGAGAAAGAAGAAAGAGGAAAGGGGAAGAATCAGGTTAAGTCATGGGTGTTCTGAAGTTTGGAGCATTTAACAATGTAATGGGAAAGGAAGGCATCTACAGAGACAAAGCCAGGACTAAGATTCATACAAGGAAAGTTATGTATAAGGGAGGATTCAACCAGACGTGACTGTGAAAGTTGGACGTAGGGTAGACAGTTTATTTGTGTATTGTTCCAGTCACGGTATTGTGCCTTTTTTTGTTATTTATCTGTCTGTCTGTCTAGTTCTGCTTATCTGTCTGGCTGTGTGTGTGTCTGTCTGCTTGTCTCTGTCTCAGAGCGGTTAGTAAAGCTGTTTGTTTACAAGCCACTCCCTGATTCCTGAGCAAGCAATAATGCGTATTACTTGCCAGTCATGCATAGCACTTTGCCTGGAATTTTTGGGTTATCCTAGGTAATTTACACTATGTATAATAATTGTACTTACGTGTACCTGTGAGAGACAGAGACAGACAGAGATATACACAGAGACAGATACAGAGACTAACAGAGAGACAACCAAAGTAGGTCAGCCAGCCAGCCTGCCGAATACATATTACACATGTTGCATAGGTTATTGGACATTCTGGCAGGATGATACTACCAGTGGTATCAGAAATGAAAGGATGTTGCACAAATGTTGCACATTGGGTATTATCGAGGTTTTTGATATTTCCTCGACCACTTGTGGCCACATCCATCTCAAAGCCACTAAACTCTGGGTCAGCATCACTTTCCTCTTAACAGGGGAGTGTTAATATGACATGACATCAATGAATCCTTGGTGTTTGCCACGCTATTTGCTCTAGCTGGTGCTCAATTGAACTGGTGCTCCCACAAGGTACTAAGTGATCCCAGATTTTTTTAATACTGTGCACACCGAGTGTTAAGACCCATTCGATACTGACCAGGCATCTCAGGCCAGTCGTGCCAAATTTGGAGGCAGGAAAAATAAAACGTTGATCTACGTTTGGAGCGCTACGCACGTGCACGTAGATCTACGTGTGGACAGTTTAGGGGTTAAACCCTTTCAGGGTCCAGAGGCCAAATTTCAGAGTGTGCACCAGGGTCTAAAAATGTTCAAAAATTTTTTTGTTATTTTTTCTTATGAAATGGTAAAGAATCTTTTTCTGAAGGTAATAAAACAAAAAGTTCGAAATTTGATGGAAAATTGACGAAATTATGCTCTTGCGAATTTTGATACGTCAGCTATATTTACGCATCGGCGATTTTGCCGACTTTGACTCCCATTTTAGGCCAATTACATTATTCAAGTCGACCAAATTCTTAGCTATTTCGCTAGTATTATTTCTATTCTATCGATTGAGCACAAGAAATCGCCCAGTCAACTGTTTCAACTACAAAATAAAGTGATCGGAAATTGGTAATTTTGGGTGCAGAATTGGTAAAATTGGTAAAATAGGGTGCAGAATAAACAATGCAGGCATTCCTGGCACTAAACTAACATTTCCTCTGTTCATTAGTTACGTTTTCAGTCTTACAAATGAATTCCATTTTTATTTTTTATTCACATAATGAATTTTTATTCAAACCAAAAAATGGAAGATTTACTGTTATGCAATATTGTAATAATTGTATAAATAATATCACCACATTTGTGAACGTATATTAGACCCACCAGCTGGCGCGTATTAAACGTGTGAGGTCATTTGTTTACTCTTGAACATCGGCAAAAGTTTAACATTTCCGCTACTTTGAGCTCAGTTTCAAGCCATTTCCAGTACTAAAACCAATCAAAATCATCTCTATTTCTGTAATATATCTTCCATTTTATGAAATGATACCAAGAAATCGCAAATACAACTATAAAAAGCATACGAAAAAACACTGCAAAGTCTGTTTTAATCGAAAATTACGGTCTCAGTTTTTTCTCTCTCATTATTCACTGTGTGCTGCAGGATTTGTTTTATGTGGTGCACACTTACCACATAGATGTATTCTCTCATATCTAGGCCCAAATTTACCGCTCACAGCTTATCTGAGTGAGCTGAGCTCATGGCGTAGAACTATGGTTTGGACCCTCAACTCAAAGCCGTAGAACTATGGCACGGACCCTGAAAGGGTTAAATTAGTTTACCACATCAGTATCACAGTTTTGTAACTGTAAACTCTTATTAACAGTTACTATGATTCTGTTTATCTTTTGTTATGGATCAGTAGAAAACCATTAAAAATAGAAGCTACATAGATACCTGAATGAGATTGAAAGTCCAGTTACAAGTGTATGATGATTGAGCTTCAATTACAAATACTGAAAGTATTAGCATAAAAAGAGATAAACTGGCAGGAATATACAGTAATTGTAGACAGTGTTAACACCTCAGCTCTACAGAGGCTTTCATTAATATTTACAGCACATAGTCTCTGCAATTAATACTGTAGAAAGTAAAGGCTGCAGTATGAAGTTCATATGGACACCTTCACACAGAAATTAAAGATTATGATTTGTATACACACATGGCAAATAAGTGACAAAACAAGATGTAAATATAAATCCTACTCAGTCTATGAAATATTTTAAACAAAGGCTAATGTTGTCATGTGAATGATGTTTTTGAAAACACTGGAATGAGACAGAGAACATTGTTTGCCTCAAAGATTGCATCATTCACTGCCCCCAAAAAAAAAAAAAAAAAAATCACATAAAAACATACTATAATTACAGGATCATATCCATAATGGGCTCTTTAATAGTGTATGGTGGGCTCACCAGCCTTCAACAGTAGAGCAAGATCGTCATGGAATAATAGTGGTCAGTCTCAAGTTTCCTCACTATTTCTCATATTTTCAGTAGAGGAACATGAGAAACACTTCATAATACAGTGGACCCCCGGTTTTCGTACTGCTCCAAACTCTAACAATTATGTAAGTGTATTTTTGTAAGTGCTTTTGTAAGTGTATTTTTGGGGTTTAAAAGGACTAATCTAATTTACATTATTCCTTATGGGAACAAATTTGTTTGGTAACGGCACTTAAACAGCATTCTGGAAGGAATTAATTACGAAAACCGGGGGTCCACTGTAGATTGTTTACCTGAAGGAACATAATATATACTGTAGAGATTTTGTGCTTGGACAGTGAGAGAACACTGAAATAAAAATGTGATAATACTATAGAAAAATAAATTGGGAAAATGTATCTGAATTATTGTAACATATTACCTGGAGTATACCTGGAGAGGGTTTTGGGGGTCATTGCCCCCACGGACTGGTCTGTGACCAGGGCAACTAAAATTTAAATCTAAGAATTCATTATGCCTTTATTTATGTAGATGAAAGTAAGTTGATCTGTTGTATACTGTACAGCAGATCAACTATGATGTGTTGCTTTATTTCTTTTGCTAAAAAAGTGATGCTACTGTCTTAACCGTGTTGCATATCACTAGTTATATTTCACCATTTCATGAAGTTCTTTGAACATTGCTAGGTATGGCTGCTCCATTGGTGGGGGTTACACCAATGTTTGCAGTGTGCTTCTTGGGTTTTGGAATTGGCAAAAAGTTACAACAGAAAACACCTGACCAAAAGCTAACAGCAGTTCAACTCTTCAATGCTGGCATGCTGTCAGGAGTGTTCACCACAGCTATCATGACACCTGGAGAAAGAGTCAAGTGCCTGTTGCAGGTGAGTACCAATTACATGTGGCTGGTTTTACAGTGTTTTCTGCTATTGCACTCAATCCTGGAAAGAGGCCTTCCAAGTTTTAGTGCTGCATGATCCACATGAGCTTAGCACTTTTTTGTGAATAGAGTAAAAACTAATTTCCAAGTGGCTGCCTTCTCAGTTAGGCTATTGTTGCTAGCAACCTGCAAGGCTATATAACCATCACAACCTTGCTAATTAGACACTGCTTTTAGGAACCCATTTAGGTCCCTCTGGTAGACCTCTTCCTTCATTGCAGCAATATTTCTTAGGCCTATTGGCAGAAGGTTGAATAATTTTGGATTGCTGGTTGTTTACCACATTTTTGTAATTGGACTCTTAAGCACCCTTACTTCTAATTAAGTGTCTTGCTACAGTATTTTTTTTAGCTTCTTAATTAAGGAAATGACTGTCAATTATTTTTCCATGTACAGGTAATGAGATATACAGGTGGCCCTCCACATTCGTGAGGGTTAGGGGATCATGAACCTTGCGAATGTTGAAAATTCGCGAATGTTTGGTGCACAAATATATTGTAGGGAAATATAATAATAGCATTTACTTAGCCTAATAATACTGCTTCCTTAACCTATTGAACCATGAACAATCATAAAACACATGAAAACATCGTAAAATACATACATGTATTGTACAGTGGACCCCCGAGTTACGAGCATAATTCATTCCAGAAGGCTGCTCAAGTACCATTACCGAATGAATTTTCTCCCTTAAGGAATAATGTCAAGTAGGTTAGTCCATTTCAGACCCCCAAAAATACACTTACAAAAGCACTTACAATATTACACTTACATATGTAATTGTACGATTTCCGAGGTGCTCGTAACTCGGGGGTCCACTGTATATACATACATGTTATGGTTTAATAACAAATAATGAACAAACAAAACACTCACCACTCGTAAGGTTAGGCAGACGAACTCTGATGACTTGTGATGATGATGACAATGACGATGATGATGGTGATGATAGTTAGCCATGCAGTTACTGATGACAGTTGAATGTAGGTGATTACATGTATATGGAATGTAACTGCATGGCATGATGAGTCTAGTGTGTGGATTCTAACTCTTCACTGCCAGAGTCACTGCCAATAATAGGCGGTGGATCATCGACATCGCTAGAGTCATCGCACTGTTTCTTACTTGTGAAACTTGCTTGGCTGAGGGAGGAGCAGTAGATGCTAGTGCTGCCCTTATCTTCGCCTCATTTTTCTTGATAGAGCGCACTGTGCTTTCGTTTACATTAAATAATTTTCCAATGGCAGAACTGCTCAAATAACCTGCCCTACACTTGTCTAGCAATTTCACCTTCTCCTCCAGATTCATGACTTTCTTTGAGTGCTTAGGGGTTGGCTCATCAATAGCGGTTGCTGCTCGCTTGGGGGCCATAGTTGCACCACCACATAAACACACATGTACAGTAGGACATACAAACAGCACAGACCAACACGAAGAGTAACTGGACAATGACTGAGCGAATGGCAGACTGGCTGCCGGTTGAGGGGGTAAGAGGGAGGGTAGTAGGGAGGCAGCGGGAAGCATAAATAGGATTGGGCGGCTGGGTATTCGCGAATGTTTGAAGCTCACGAAAGTGGAATTCGCGAATGTGGAGGGCCACCTGTATTTGTTTTCTCTTCCAGAGGGTACAACTTGAGTGTTTTAAGGCAATTCCAGTAGATCAAATTCTTTAATGATTCTATATAAATATTATAGATTTTCTTGTTTGGATATCTTGCTTGTTTATAAAAAGATGCCTACACAGCCGATTATTTTCAACAAGACAAAGCACAGTTACCTAGAAGAGTATTGTTATTGATGTGTAGCTTTTACAGCAAAGTATTTTGAAAGTTCTTGTAATCAAGCCTCAATTATTTTCCTGGCAAGGGGTACATGTAATATAAACATTCACTATGCAAAATGCTAATGCATCTGGTAGATAGAAAAATAAAGTTCATTTTTTATCCTTAATCCTTTCAGTGTCCCCCCTCCCCTCCAAAAAAGACATGAAAGCCCCTTTTTGTCTCACAAATTAAAAAGAAATGTTCACTCTTATGGTGGTAATAAAACAAAAAAGAACAAAATCAGTTAAATACTTATTGAGATGTGAAGACATAGAGTAAGCCAGTGACCCCATAATGGCAGCATTGGGTGGGGTTGCACACTGTATATTACAATATTTTACATAATTTTTATCACCACAGCACTGGAGATTCACAGTAATTTCCTGGCATCTTCAAGTGTTTGATACTTAAACATATTTTTTTGCTTGGTATATATTGTGAGTGGGATCAAAGACTCGACAATTGCATGGTTCCAGAAGGGATAAAAGAACTCCATAAACTTATTTTTCAGGTACATAAAAACATTTCTAATCCTGTATAACATATTGTTCCTCTTGGGGTTATCCTTGTCTGAAAAGTTGAGCATACACAGCAATAGGATATATTTGTTGACAGGGATGAGATCAATGAATGCCAGGGTACAAACTGACTGGTATTAGGCAGTCTGTCAACTAGTATGATGCAATATTGTGCTTATACCTGTGTGGCTGGCATAAGCATGATTGTGGCAAAGAAGAGATACATCTCAATCATAGTTCTGTCTTTTCAGTTGTGAAGCTGTGACTGTGCTGTAACATATGTTTGACTTTGTATATTGGTAGTACCTGTTGGTTTGCATCACTATTATTTTCATTAGAACTGAAGAACTGAGTCTTTAAACAGTACTAGGATACAGTAATACTAGATGGTTGCTACTGATGCCTGCAGTTGAATGCATTCTAAAATTGTTTCCTGGCCTGAAAACACATACAGCCTCTCCTCACTTAGCGACGTACTCGATTACCAACACCTCGGACTTACGACGGGCTCTCTGACCAGTATTCATACCTAAATAATGTATATTAGAGCTGATTTCCTCTATTCTGTTTATTTCAATATACTACAGTACACTACTGTATAAACATTTAAAAATATACCAGAAATGTTATAAATGGTGCAAAGGTGAGATTAAAACAATATCAAAGATGGTTGACACAAACTCACTACCATTATTGTATGCTCCTCACTTAGTGACGAATTTGTTTAACGACGTCGTTAAGTGAGGAGAGGCTGTATTCAAATCTCGGGTTTAACTTTGGGCGCAGTCAAGCAGGTTGACATTGTTGTAGTAAGGATAGTTCATAATTTGAAGGAAAATCTACTATAAAGTAAAGCAAATTTGTGTCTGCCACATTCAGCCAGGATGATAGTAAATAAACTTGACCAGGATTTATTGAGTTATTCGTCAACAGTGAAGACAGTAGCAGATTTTCACAATACATGTGTACCTGTTAAAAAAATTTCCTTCCTTAGGACTTTTTTTTTTTTTTTGTATTTTTCAGGTTCAAGCATCCAGTTCAGGTCCAAAGGTGTATAAAGGTCCCATTGATGTAGTGAAGGTGCTGTACAAAGAGGGTGGAATTCGTAGTATCTATAAAGGCACCTGCGCCACTCTTTTACGAGGTATTGTATATTTTAAATTTCGAATCTTTTGTAGGCATAATTTTTAGTCTTCTGTAATTGAGGCTTAATGAAATACTGTGCACATCAAATATGCCTTCATACTGTGGTTGGAGATGTGCACATTGCACATTATTAGAAATTGGCCAAGAAAAATATTGACAGAATTCTAAAATCCTTTTCCTTTCAACATGTCAGCCGTTTCCCACCGAGGCAGGGTGGCCCAAAAGGAAAAACGAAAGTTTCTCCTTTTAGATTTAGTAATTTATTCAGGAGAAGGGGTTACTAGCCCCTTGCTCCAGGCATTTTAGGCGCCTCTTACGACACGCATGGCTTACGGAGGAAGAATTCTGTTCCACTTCCCCATGGAGATAAGAGGAAATAAGAACAAGAACTAGTAAGAAAATAGAAGAAAACCCAGAGGGGTGTGTATATATATGCTTGTACATGAATGTGTAGTGTGACCTAAGTGTAAGTAGAAGTAGCAAGATGTACCTGAAATCTTGCATGTTTATGAGACAGAAAAAAGAAACCAGCAATCCTACCATCATGTAAAACAATTACAGGCTTTCGTTTTACACTCACTTGGCAGGACGGTAGTACCTCCCTGGGCGGTTGCTGTCTACCAACCTACTACCTAGGAATTCTAAAATACATACCTATATTTGCTGTCCTCCCTTTCTTTGGATCAGACCTAGCTACCTCCTATTCCATGCACTGTATGATCATGTGGGTTTAGTGCATCATTATATTGTAATATAGTAAGCAAGCAATCACATTAGTCTCCTCAGTCATCTGTATTTAACTGAAATATTCCTTCTCTCCAGAAAAAAAATTGTTTTTTAAACATTTGTTGAAATATTTTTTGAGCCATTTATGCTGGCTTGTGTCTTCAGCAAGAAAAAATGCTTTTTCAAAATCTGTTACTATACACTAATAGTTGCAGCACTAGGAACATGATAAATGAACTAAGATTTCTTGCATGTGTGTGACACGTACATATTACTTTAATTACCGAAACATGGTTTTACTTAATGAATCAGGATGTACCAGCTGTATGCAGTATAAAAGGGTTAAATTATTCCAAATTGCTAAAAAAAAGGGGGGGGGAGGTGGATTAGCCCTTTCTGAAAGAACTGACAGAATTATTATGGTTGCAAATTTCTGAAGGAAATTGAAATCTGATCTGGATGCCTTGTGCTGTGTATTCTGATACTGACTTTGCCTGTGGTTGAGTAAGGAGATCCTCTTATGCACTGTTTCTACGTACGAAGTTTCCCTCATATTTCCTGGGTTCCCATCTTTGATTTATACTCAGATTTTACCTCTCTCAAACAGCTGCCTCCTCCATTCAGGGTGCTAGTGGGATGATTCTGAGGTGGAGCCATTCTTGTTCCCACAATTAAAAACTTCCTTTTGACAATACACAAATAACCCGCACATAGAAGAGAGGAGCTTATGACGACGTTTTGGTCCGACTTGGACCTTTTACAACGTCACACTAACAAAAAGGAGAGAAGGAGGGAGTATATATATAGGCCAGCGGACAGGGACGGGATAAGAGAGATAGTAAGAAAGGAGGAAGAGAGGTAGTGGTAGAGGTAGTAGTAGTGGAGTCAGTTAAATAATAAGAAAGAGGAGCACTGCAAGGGAGCTAATGGCCCACAAAGGGTACGAACAAGAACACAGAGGGGGAAAATAATAATGGACCAAATACCCAAGGCAGAAGAAAGAAAAAAGAAAACCCAAGGAGAAAGAGGAATGTGGAAAGGGGAAAAGGGAGAAGGGGAAAAAAGAATCAGGTTAAGTCGTGGGTGTTCTGAAGTTTGGAGCATTTTATAATGTAATGGGAAAGGAAGGCATCTACAGAGACAAAGCCAGGACTAAGATTCATACAAGGAAAGTTATGTATAAGGGAGGATTCAACCAGACAGCTACTGTGAAAAAGTTAGAAGTAGGATAACAGTTTTAGCAGAAGACCAGTCAATAGGATGACCGTGATCTCTGACATGACAGAAAAGAGCATTGTTGGTGTTGGCAAGCCTAACACTACTTTTGTGCTCTCTTGAGTCTGTCAGAAAGAGAAAGGCCAGTTTCTCCGAAGTACTGAAGAAGACAGGAGGAACAAGAAATAGAGTAGACACCAGGAGCATCAATAGAGGGAGGAGAGGTATGAACTAGATTGGTGCGAAGAGTGTTAGTCTGGCAAAAAGTAAGTTTGATGTGCTACTAGGTCAGATTCTGTACTAATTCTTTAAGTGGAAGTGACCTGACTACCTGGAGAAGGTTAACTCCAGGTGGTCAGGTCTAAGCCGGTGAGTGATGGACCTGCCTCGCATGGGTCAGTAGGCCTGCTGCAGTGTTCCTTTTTTTCTTATGTTCTTATGTGAGAAGGCAGAGTCTATGAAATGGAAGGGGTAGCCAAGATGGGAAAATGAATTATGAAGAGTGGAAATTTCTGATTCAAGAAACTGAGGATCACAAATGCAGAGAGCATGGAGAAATAGAGAGATATTATTATTTTTAACACTCCTAGTTAACTGATTCCATAGCCATAAAATGTCTTTTTTTTGTTTGTTTGTTAGACTACATCCTTTTGTGCTAAATTATACAGATCTTTTTAACTAAAAACCATTACAGATGTGCCAGCATCTGGAATGTATTTCATGACATACGAGTGGCTCAAAAGATCTCTGGCACCTGAGGGTAAAGAAGGAGAGCTGAGCCCCATGCGAACCATTGTTGCTGGTGGATTTGCTGGCATGTTTAACTGGCTTGTGGCTATTGGGCCTGATGTTCTCAAGAGCAGACTGCAGACTGGTAAGTGTATTTGTACTGCATTACTCTGTTCAGCGAGAAGAAAGAAGGTGAATCTACTCCTCCTACTGTTCACTCTCTTGATGTCTTCAAATTCTGACTGTTCACCCTTTACTTTTTATAAACCTTTTATATGTCAAATTTTTTCTCCCTTACCACCCTCTTTACATTGTCATTCCCCCAGTTACTCCTTCCCTCCTGCACCCATCCTCATATTCCCACAAACTTCTGTACCTGTGTTTACCTATTTGTAGTTATAGAATGAAAAGTATACTTATATTCCATCATAAAGGATCTCATTACACTGCATTTGTGTCTGTTTCCATCATGTTGGTATTTTATACCATTTCTCCAGTCTGCCAGACTGTGTCCTTTTAGCAATAGTTTTTTCTAAATTTACAATTGACTTCTTGTGGGCTCCCTGTTAAGGATGCCAAAAGACTTTTTTTTATCAAATTTTGCTAATTTTTTCATAATACGTATTAATTAAATATGGTTATTTTGACTTTTTTTTTGTGCTGTAATTATTTTTAATTGCCAAGAGCCAAGTGATCTCCCAGGTTAAAGCATTTTTCAAATCATGAAACTTGTTTAATTCCTCTTTTCCTCTCTTTTTCAACCAGGGCATTGTCAGCATTATCTGGTTGCACACTCTTCTTAATTTGTATTTCTTAGGCAAGGGAGCCATTTTATAGAATGTCTTTTGACTGTTCCTATTTTTTTTCTTAGGAGAGTGGGGACATACTACCAATTCATATTCCATTTTTGATCTAAAATATATTATGTACAGTGGACCCCCGGATTTCGTCATTAATTCATTCCAGAATGCTGTTTAACCCTTTGGGGGTCGACAGGCCTTCTGAGGAAAGTGTTCCTGGGGTCGAAAAATATTCGGAAAAAAAAAATTATTTTTTCTTATGAAATGATAGTTTTTTTTTCTGAATCTAAATAGGTAAACAAAAAATTTTTGCGATCAATACTTACGGAGATATGGAGGATTGAAGTTGACCCAAAATGATCCGGTGACGGCATCATCGGCAACTTCCGGTTGGCCGGTAATCGTTTTTTTTTTTTTTTTTTTTTTTTAAGTTATTTTCTTATGAAATTTAATTTTTTTTTTTTCAAATAACTTTTATGGACTGTGAGACCAATATAAGTGCTGTTTTTCAAATATTCACTCGCTATTTCTTATAAAATAATGCCACAAAGTTTGTTATCACTAGTTTGTTTACAAAACATATTTACAACAATGTACAATGTACAATTATGTTTATAACTATTGTTCAATCATATATATACACATATTGAGTCACTGCAGATGTTTCTAGAAGTTCTGCAGCCTGTGGAAGTCTCTGAAACATGGTTCCATGCACAATGGTGTTTCACATTTCCACACACATAAAACGAGTGTCTTTGCGTTGCTGTGGGCGTCTTTGTATGTGCACAGACATAACACCTCTTCTGAGCCTTTTTCTTGCAAGCAGTAGCAGGCAGTTTTGTTAGGAAGTGTTCACCACCAAGCCTCAGACGAGAGGGTAGTTGTTGGTAAATTCGTGGGCGGTTTTCTATTGCAGGTGGTGTTTCTTGGTACTTGGTGATTATTTGCCTGATAACAGACAAACAAAATTCGCCATATGGTGGTTTGTTTGTGGTCTTCAACTTATAAACATTATAAGCATTGAGCATGGAAATGTCCAGAATGTGAAAAAAGAGTTTTATGTACCACTTATAACTCTTTCTAACACAATCAGCAAACCCAATCTGCATGTCACATTTGTCCACTGAACGCATATTGAGAATGTAGTCCATCACAGCTGCAGGTTTTAGAATGGGTTCATCGGTCTCTCTATTCACCCTGCCACTGTCTGCCATTTCATTAGGGTGAATTGATGACAACAGTGTGACATCTCGTTTGTCATGCCACCGAAATGCCATGATATCATTGGCAGTAAACGCCTGCACCTCACCTCTACGAGTGCCTGCACTGAACCTAGGCATATGCTTACGATTTCCACGCACTGTACCGCACACATCTGTCATGTTCACTCGCAAAAAATCACTGAGGGAGGGGCTTGTTTACCAGTTATCAGTATATAATGTATGCCCCTTACCAAGATATGGTTCCATCATTGTTCTAACCACATCACCAGAGATACCCAGTAACTTCCTGGTATCTTTCAATGTATTACTTCCAGTGTACACAATAATATCCAATACAATACCACTGTAGCAATCACAAAGCACAAACAACTTTATACCAAAGCGTTTCCTCTTGCTTGGTATATACTGCTTGAACGACAGTCTACCTTTGAACAGAATCAGTGACTCGTCAATAACAAGCTTCCTGAAGGGATAAAAATACATATTGAACTTCTCTTTCAGATACAGAAACACATTCCTAATCTTATATAACCTGTCGGATCTGTAGGCCTGGTGTTGTCCGAAAAATGTAACATGCGTAGAAGTAGCACAAATCGATTCACTGGTATAATATCACTGAAAGCTGGTGTTGCAATCAATCTGTCTGTTGACCAATATGATTTGATACGGTGTTTATAAACATGCGGCATAAGCATTATTGTGGCAAAGAAAAGATACATCTCTGCCACAGTTGTCTCCTTCCACTGGTGTAGACGTGATTTTGGTGAAAGAATCGTGTTTGCCATGGTGTAATCGAAGTATCTGTTGCTTTCTCTGATAATAATGTCTATCAGGGGTTCGTCAAAGAATAACTGGAAACATTCCAGTTCAGTGGCATTGTTCCCAAGTGGACAAGATGGGCGTAATCCACTGTGACTTTCATCAAACTGATGGGGATTGGGAATAAAATTGTCAGCTTCCTGCCAATCCCAGGTGCGGTCTGCTGGTGGGTACTGGATATTTACAGGTGGTTGTGGGGGTTGTAGAATGGAGGTTGTGGTTGTGGGGGTTGGTGGGTGGGTGAGGGTTGCCTTTGTTGTAACTGAGCTGAGTCAGCGGCGTGGGTGCCAGCATGGTCCACTGCTGGTGCCTCGCACGCCGCACCACCACCACCACTACCAGTTGCATGCACATTTCTCATACCAATTGCAACGCTATCATCATCATTTTCACTATCACTTCCTGTTGTACGCCCACGGGATGTACTCCGAGATGTACTCCTAACCCTTAGAAGAGCATATGGCACACTACCAGAGCGCATATACCGTCGTATATACTGACGCTTCACTGGTGAATATTCCTCTTCACTCGCTACTGGAACTATTTCGAAGGGCTTGGAGTTCATAGTCACTATCAGTATCATCACCATTGCTCACATCTGAGTCTGGGACATTAGAAAATAGGAGTTTCCGCCTTCGTTCTGGTACAACTGGCCGTGAACAAGATGCCACAGCACCAGAGGTGGACGGCTGTGGGTCGTCGGGGTTTTCCTCACATATACCGGTATTATGGTCACTATTTTCGGTCACAATCGCCTCAAAACCTTGAAAGTCACCTTCACTAACACCCCCATCACTGTTAGAACTGTCACTGATGAATAAAAGTGTCCAAATTCGCCGAGGAGTAAGGTGTTTCTTGCTGCGAGGCATGGTGGAGAAGGTGTACTGAAATGGTGTTCCCACAATGCACCACTGGGTGCCCGATTTTTTTCCTACTGCGCACACTGACCACGCAGACCCATTCTCTCATCCCTAGGCCTACCAGCTGTTTCCCCCTTAATTTGAAGCCGCTAGAATTTACGCGTACTAGTACGGCACCAACCCCTGCTCGTAAAACGTACTAGTACGGCACCGACCCCGAAAGGGTTAAGTGCTGTTACCGAACGAATTTGTTTCCATAAGGAATAATGTTAATTAGATTAGTCCTTTTAGACCCCCAAAAATACACTTACAAAAGCTCTTACAAAAATACACTTACATAATTGTTCGAGTTTGGAGCAGTACGAAATCCGGGGGTCCACTGTACTAGTTTTTAGCATCTCACCATCCATATATCTGAGGGCTGTTTGAAAGTTGCTAGAGTACTACAGTATAGGTTATGAGTTTTTCTCTACTGCATTTATGTGATCTTCAAGATATGTATAAAATTTTATTTTGACTTTTCTTGGATTCCTTTCTCTGTACAGTATTTTCCATACGACTAAGATCAGTATTGCAGTTGTGATTAATGTTTTCACATTCCTGTCTTTTTTACATCCAGCTCCTGAAGGCACCTATCCAAATGGAATCCGCAGTGTGTTTGTTGACATTATGCGTACAGAGGGTCCTCGAGCACTCTTCAAAGGAGCTGCGCCAGTGATGATTCGAGCCTTCCCTGCCAATGCTGCCTGTTTCTTAGGATATGAAGTAGCTATAAAGTTCCTCAACTATATAGCTCCAGATCTTTAGAAGACTGCCATTAGCATGAAACATTTTAACAAAGCTTAGATTTACATAGCAATATAATTAATTATTGAGTTTTGAAGTGAGATGGTAAGGCACGTGGTACCATAAATACCAGTAATCCCCGTGGATCTCTATTGAGCGCTAAATGGTGCCAATTATATAGGTAATTCCTATTGAATTGTATTCACAGTTTGTATTTGCCAGTTTTGCTAGATAATTAGGGTTCAGCACATGTGCTACAACTGGAACTTAAATGATGAGAGGAAATTAGATGTATTGGAAGAAATAATAAGGCATGTTCCTGAAAAAATAGTAATGAGCAAATAACCACTGTTATATGTGATATTGTACTTGTCAATTTCCATGAGTAGCTATTAAATTAATTTGTAAATAGAATGCCAGAATGTTGAATTATTTTTTATCTTTTGCTAATTGATTTGAAAGTAGTATCTTGGTTTATTGCTTATTTTTTATAATAATAGAAGTAAATTTGTAAGCATATTTATTAAAATGCAATACATTTTATATTGTAAAAATAGTGTGTTTTTACCTTGAGATTTTTTAATAAATATTAACTATGTACAGGGTAAGTTTTAATGTAAAGTAATTAAAAAATTACTTTTGGATTTTATTATATATCTTGTTGTGTCTCAAACATATGAGGCTTGGATCCTCTCAGGGAACTTTAGAGATGATCATTATTATTACATTCAAGCTTGAATTTTTTTAAGCATTATTTTGTAAACAGCTTTATTATTTTCATATAATCATAAATATTTTTTCTATCATTGTACTCCAAACTTGCATGTATAAATACTTTAAATGCATTCAGTAACTATCTTTTATAATACACCATTGTATTTTAGGTTATACACTGTTAGCACTAATGCATGCACCTATTTTGTCACCCAAGGGAGTCAAGTTGCAACATTGTCCCTCCATGAATGCCTTGTAGTTCTTTTGTTAATGTGGCACATATGTTACATAAAGTTTTTTCTCCCCAATATTAAATATTTTGTAATATTGCTAAATGGAGCATGTATCTGCACAGTTATATTTTTCGACATAAAAATATAAAATTACCTGCAGCTATGCAGACTTTAATATATGCCCAAGTAATTCACTTTCATAGTGGTATAGTGTTGAAAATTTGTTCATTAGGTAGCAGGAAAGTGTCTGAGGGCTTTCACTTCAGCAAAACTTTATCAAGTACAATTTTAGTATCATGGAACTATTTGCATTGCCAGAGATTTTTTTTTTTCAATGCGCCAGCAGTCTCCCACCGAGGCAGGGCGACCCAAAAGAGAAAGAGACACTTTCACCATCATTCATACATAATTACTGTCTTTGCAGAGGTGCCCAGATATGACAGTTTAGATGTCACTCCAAACAGCCAATATCTCAATCTCCTTTAAAGTGCAGGCATGGTACTTTCCACCTCCAGGACTCAAATCCAGCTAACCGGTTTTCCTGAATCCCTTCACAAAATATTACCCTGCTCACACTCCAACAGCTTGTCAGTCCCAAAACCATTCATCTCCATTCACTTCTATCTAACACTCTCACACATGCCTGCTGCATGTCCAGGCCCCTTGCACATGAAACCTCTTTTACCCCCTCCCTCCATCCTTTCCTAGGATGACCCTTATCCCTCCTCCTATCCACTACAAATTTATACACCCTCCAAGTCATTCAAATTTGCTCCATCCTCTTTAAATGACCAAACCACTTCAATAACCCCTCTTCAGCCCTCTGAGTAATACATTTTGTAACTCCACACCTCCTCCTAATTTCCACACTACGAATTCTCTTGCCAGAGATTGTCCTTGTTAAATCATTTTCAAGAGGGAGATGCTTAGCTGTAGATTTGAGTTGCTGCTGTTTAAAGCAGTTATTGACACTGCAGTTACATTAGTGAATCTTCTGCATACAATTTTTTTTAAACCACCAACCATCTTTCCTTAATAAGGGTGAACTCTCAAAAAAGAAAAGCATTAACCATCAGTCAAAGGACCAAATGAACTGCAATATCCTCACCCCTCCAGAGTGCAAGCACCATACTTCCCACCTCCAGGGCTCAAATTCTTTTAACAAGTTTCCTTTAAGTCCTTCATAAACGTTACCTTGTTCACACTCCAACAGCATGTCAAGCCATGAAAATCCGCTTGCCTCCACTCACTCCGCTCTAACACGCGCATGTGCTTGCTGGATGTTGAAGCCCTGAGCTCTCAAAACCTTCTTTACCCCTTCCCTCCAACCTCACCTTTCCACCCCCAATTTATGCACCCTCTTGGCCATCCTATTCTGATCCATACTCTCAAATCTCCAGACCACCTTAACAACCCCTCCTCAGCCCTCTGAATTATATATTTAGTAACTGCACTCTGTCTTTTGAGGGTATCAAACAATTTAGATAATAATTGGATATCACATTGGAGGGAAGGAAGTATGGAAGAAGTGAATGTTTTCAGATATTTGGGAATTGACTTGTCAGTGGATGGGTTTATAAAGGATGAGGTTAACCATAGAATTGATGAAGGAAAAAGAGTGAGTGGTGCATTGAGGTATCTGTGGAGACAAAAAATGTTATCCATGGAGGCAAAGAAGGGAATGTATGAGAGTACAGTATAGTGGTACCAACACTCTTATATAGGTGTGAAGCATGGGTTGTAAATGCTGCAGCGAGGAGGTGGCTGAAGGCAGTGGAGATGTCCTGTCTAAGGGCAATGTGTGGTGTAAATATTATGCAGAGAATTTGTAGTGTGGAAATTAGGAGGTGTGGAGTTACTAAAAGTATTAGTCAGAGGGCTGAAGAGGAGCTGTTGAGATGGTTTGGTCATTTAGAGAGAATGGAACAAAGTAGAATGACTTGGAGAGCGTATAAATCTGTAGGGAAAGGAAGGCGGGTTAGGGGTCGGCCCCAAAAAGGTTGATGGGATGGGGTAAAGGAGGTTTTGTGGGTGAGGGGCTTGGACTTCCAGCAAGCATGCATGAGCATGTTAGATAGGAGTGAATGGAGACAAATGGTTTTTGGGACCTGACGAGCTGTTAAGTGTGAGCAGGGTAATATTTTGTGAAGGGATTTAGGGAGACCGGTTAGCTGGAAATGGGAAGTACAATGCCTGCACTTTAAAGGAGGGGTTTGGGATATTGGTAGTTTGGAGGGACATCTGAACTGTCGTATCTGGGTACCTCTGCAAAGACAGTGATTATGTATGAGTGATGGTGAAAGTGTTGAATGATGATGAAAGTTTTTTCTTTCTTTTTGGGTTTTTCATTCTTTTTGTGTCACACTGCCTTGGTGGGAACTGGCCTACGAGTTAAAAAAAAAAAGCATGTGTAGTGTGACCTAAGTGTAAGTAGGAGTAGCAAGATATACCTGTCTTCCTTTACATAAGATAAGATAAGGTTTTCTTCGGATTTTTAACCCCGGAGGGTTAGCCACCCAGCCACCTAAAAGAACGATGTCATTGGCAAAGAGCGACTGTGACAACTCCTTTGTATCAGATCCACATCCTTTAATCAGCGCTCTCTTACAAGTACTCATTATGATTGTTAGTATCTTGAATATTTAGAGAAAGTAATGTATGTTCATAGTTATCTTCAGTACAGGAAATGATGTGATTACATGAGTGAAAGGTAAAAAAAACATGAGGACACTTTTGAAGGGAAAAGTACACATGAATCAGAGGGGACAAGGACAGGTAATACGTACAGTGAATGTGTGTGAGAGAGGAAAATATGCATGATAATGAATGTGAATTCAAAATATATAAACATTATAAAGGTGAGATAAAAAGAATAGGAGCAGGAATTTTTCTACATTGTTCTTTGGAGACTAATACAAAAGAGGAACATTATTCTGTATAGACCAGTATAATTATTTTTACTTGAATTTGTAACTGTCAATAACTGACTGAAAAAAGTTTTAGTATTTACGTAAATAGTAAATTACTCAGCTTTTTATGTATTTTAGTTTTTCTAAGTTTTGTATATTCTGTGCCAAAAGCTTTTAATTGTAAAGTAGCATCCCAAGATACATTTACTGAACCATCCTTCATTTTGGTTGACTCATCAGTCTTTGCACTTAAGGCATTTAGTGTAAGAACATTGCATATGCCATAAATTTAAAGTTTGTATGTTTTGACATTATTTAAATTTTCAGACATTGTTGTCATATAATTAATGCACTAAAATAATGAAAGGATGTTAATAATGGATACATTTTCCTAATATACTATACTATATGTAGATAACATCTTATTCATGTTTTTATTTTTAAATTTTTAATGTATGGAGTTGAAGGCTCCCTCATCATTAATTGTTCTACGGAAGACTAAAAAAAAAATAGCAGTAGCATAAATAGCACTGTAAAATATGCACTAGATCTAGCTGTTATTATTCCTGGAGTGAGATTACAGGTACAATAATAGTTTGAAGTAAAGGAACATAAGGGTGGGTTTTATTCTTAGCGGTTTAACCATTTGCAGTATAGGTTCATAATTCTGTTTTCTGATGTAATTTTCTAATTTTGAGAGTCAGTAATGAGGAATGTTTTTAATCAAAGTAAATTTAAACTATAATTCATGAAAGTGTGTTTATCTTTCGAACTTTTCTGATTGTAAATGAAAGTATTGTCACATTTTTCTATAAAAATACTATAATAAATGTTAATATTTTCCGCATTTAATATGTACATCCTGTGTGGATTTAGTTGTGAATTTAGCAGCATCATTTGGAACGTAATATCCACCTGGCATGCTGCTCTTGCTTTATCTCTCTTCATGTTCCTCTCCACTATCCAACTTTACACCACAAATATCATCATCTCAGCCTAGACTTTCTTTGCCACACCACTTTGTATTTCATAATTAAAATAATCTCTAAGACTATCTAAATAAAATTTTATTTGGCTATATAATTTTGGTATTTCACATCCAAATTTTTAAATTGTCATAATTTTTATTTTTTTTTATTTTTTGTCTATCCATACCTTTCCTATTTGCAGACTTTTACAAGGTCCTGCACCTTTTGAGTCTTTGTAGTGTTGTTATACTGCAGCTTGCCCCAGCAAGTTTAGAAATTACAGGGACATTTCGTCTTTGTGAATATGAAGTACACATAACATACATGATTACCTGATGGTTAGAGATTCACCTGACTGTGTGTACTTGTCTAACTGTGTTTTCAGGGGGCGATCCACATCTGACCCTGCCTCCTACTCCTGTCAACCAGTTTTACTAGTTTCTGACCTCCAGAACCCCATCATACCTACTCTTGAGACTATGTAAGGTGTTTGCCACCTGTTTGTTTACTTAGTCATCACTGACATTAAAAGGAGCATGTCCTAATGTCCCTGTGGCAAATCTGCAACTTTAGATTCCATCCATGTACCTTGGCTTCCTATCCTAAAATCTCAAACAGTCTGTTCCTATTTGTGATATCAGTTCTGAGTATTTTGAATGGTATGATCATATCTCCTTGGTCTTGGAAATTCAGTATAAGTTTGGCACACTTTTTTTTTTTTTAACACATCGGCCATTTCCCACCGAGGCAGGTTGAGCCAAAAAGAAAGAAAAAACTTTCATCATCATTCAACACTTTCACCATCACTCATACATAATCACTGTCTTTGCAGAGGCTCTCAGATAAGACAGCTTAGACATCCCTCTAAACTGCCAATATCCCAAACCTCTCTTTTATATTAATATTCTAATAGAATTATAATGCAGCACAGGTACTGTCATGATTGTTGAGTCAGAAATGGAGAATAGTTATCTTACTCTGTTTAATCATAGATTGTGATGTTGCCTTGTATGATTGTTTTTTTTTTTTTGGGGGGGGTGTTAAATGCTTTGTCTTGTTACATGAATCTATCATTTTGTAATGATTTTATTGGGTGTTATTTTAATCTACTTCCATTTGATATAATTAGATATTTTGCTGTATCTTTATTATCAAGTATCTTGAATCCAGTAGGTTAAAAGACATGTATAGCAAAAGGTCTTTTTTATCAAGATATTTAACTTCCAAGATGTTTTATCCAGTACAAGCCTCTTGTAATTGAAACATCATAAGAATAAAAGGTTTCCTTTTTGCTATACATATCTTTTTTCTTAACCACTTAGCAGTTCACAGCCTTACTCTAACTTGAATCCAGCAGTTGTGATGCCAGACATGTTTTTATCAATTATTCATTTCTTTTTTCTCTATTTTGTCCTTCCAGAAGTAATGTTAACCCTTGAGAGGAATGATCACTATAAAAAAGCTCCTGAGCAGATCTCTAAACTTATTCCTAAACAATAATGATGCAAAAGTTTGAATTTCATCTGAAGGTGATTCAGAATGCCTTCCATGGCAGGTTGAGCTTTTCATCCCAGGCTCAATTGATCATCATCAAACAACTGGAGGAAACCATTGTTTATGATTAACCAATCAGGGCAGCAACT
>WNWK01022360.1:0-32672 GCA_009830355.1 Cherax destructor
GTGTGTTGTGTAGTGATGAGTGTATTGTGTAGCGATGAGTGTGTTGTGTAGTGACGAGTGTGTTGCGTAGTAACGAGTGTGTTGTGTAGTGACGTGTTGTGTAGTGATGAGTGTGTTGTGTAGTGATGAGTGTGTTGTGTAGTGATGAGTGTGTTGTGTAGTGATGAGTGTGTTGTGTAGTGATGAGTGTGCTGTGTAGTGATGAGTGTGTTGTGTAGTGATGAGTGTGTTATGTAGTGTTGAGTGTGTTGTGTAGTGATGAGTGTGTTGTGTAGTGATGAGTGTGTTGTGTAGTGACGTGTTGTATAGTGACGTGTTGTGTAGTGCATTCATGCATGCATTCATGCATTCAGCATTCCCTGGAGAGGGAGCATGGACACAGAGGTCATTCCACACTCACTAAAAGCAACAGACATAGCCCCACTAAACAAAGGTGGCAGTAAAGCAATTGTAAAGAACTACAGACCGATAACACTAACATCCCATATCATAAGTGTTCTAAGAAGCAAGATCGCCAACCACCTAGATACCCATCAGTTAAACAACTCAGGGCAACACGGGTTTAGAGCAGGTCGCTCCTGCCTGTCCCAGCTACTGGGCCACTATGACAAGGTCCTAGATGTTTTAGAAGATAAACAAATTGCAAATGTATACACAGACTTTGCGAAAGCCTTTGACAGGTGCAACCACTGTGTAATAGCGCACAAAATGCGTGATAAAGGAATAACAGTAAAAGTTGGTAAATGGATCTATAATTTTCTAACAACTAGAACACACAGAGTAATAGTAAACAGAGTAAAGTCCCAGGCAGCTACGGTGAAATGCTCTGTTTCACTAGGCACAGTACTCACTCCCATCTTGGTCCTCATCCTTATATCTGGCATAGATAGAGATGTAAGCCATGGCTCCGTGTCTTCCTTTGCGGATGACACCTAGATTGCCATGACAGTGACCTCCATCGAAGACACCGCAAGACTCCAAGCGAACATCAACCAAATCTTCATATGGGCCGCTGAAAACAATGTGAAGTTCAACGAAGAGAAATTTCAACTATGATATGGAAATCTTGAGGAAATTAAGACTGTATCTGGGTATATAACAAATTATAACCACACAATAGAGCGAAAAACTAATGTGAAGGACCTGAGAGTGATAATGTCAGAGGATATCGCCTTCAAAGACCACAATATATATCTACCTCATCGGCTAGAAAAATGATAGGATGGATAATGAGAACCTTCAAAACTAGGGACGTCAAGCCCATGATAATTCTCTTCAAATCACTTGTTCTCTCTAGCCTGAAATACTGCTGTACACTAACGGCCCCTTCAAGGCTGGCGACATTGCTGACCTGGAGAGTGTCCAGAAAACTTTCATGGTATGCAAGTACGATAAAGCACCTAAATTAGTGGGAACAGTTGAAGTCCCTTGATTTGTATTCCCTGGAACTCAGACGCGAAAGATACATGATAATATACTTTTGGAAAATCCTAGAGAGATTAGTTCCAAACTTGCACACGAAAATCACTCCCTATGAAAGCAAAAAACTCGGCAGGAGATGCAACATTTCCCTAATGAAAAGCAGGGGCGCCACAAGTACACTGAGAGACAACACAATAAGTGTCCGGGGCCCAAGACTGTTCAAGTGCCTCCCAGCATACATAAGTGGGATTACCAATAGACCCCTGGCTGTCTTCAAGAAGATGCTGTACAGACACCTAAAGTCAGTACCTGACCAACCGGGCTGTTGTTCGTACGTAAGTTCCTCTTTAAGGGGGCTCCTTGTCGCGGTAAAGAGGCTATCGGTCTGAGGAATTGGACCTCTTGGTCTTCTTCCTCAGACCGAACCTAATTACCCCCCCAATCCCCCCTTCCCTTTCCCATCTTGCCCATCCTCCATTCTCCCTTTCCTCCTCCTTATCCCTCCCTTATTCCCGTCCCAATTTTACCCTGTGAGCTTCTCTCCATGGGCATTCTGGTTCCTAGGTAAGGGGAAGGGTACCGTGGTCCATCCCATTCTGTTGAGGTTCTTGGCAGTGGTGTGTTTGCCGTGGGATGTGGATCGCCTGGGTATGTCCCAATAACTCTCCGGTCTCCCGGGGGGTGGCTTGGGTATTTTTCGGGCGACGGGTGTATCTCTGGAGGCCCCCTTCGTTTTCCAGGGGTGGTGGCCGAAGGAGGTATGCTTTGTGGCGGGTATCCGACCGCCCTCTCTTTTGTCCGCCGAGGTGGCTCGGTGGATATGAGGTTGCTATCCGGATTGCTGGTTTACTGGCACGGGTTATATGCAGCATCTGCACTACTTGCGGTGTTGAGGTCCTCTTAAGTGCAGAGGGGATTTACGGCCCTTTCATTCCTCCTAGGAGCTATTCCTCCATGTTATCCCCTTTTTTATTCATTTTTTTATTTTTATTTTATTTTCTTCTTTCTTTTCTTTTCTTAAAAACAAAAAGAAAGAATTAACTTAACCATGGCCGACCCAATCCATGAACCTACTTCCCCCGGGCCCCTTCCTGATACTGGACCCAGTTCTGACCCTACCTCGTTAATGGACAACTCTTTGGACACCTCCAATACCCCTGTACCTCTTGCTGGTGCCGGTTCGTCACGTGCTTCAGGTACCGGGGTTCCGACCGGCCCATTTGACATGTCTGACCTTTGCTCTTCTCTGACCTTGATTCCGGCTTCTCTCTCTACGGTGCGGCAGTTTTCGGATTGCTCACCTGTTACACATCGGACCACCTCCGGTCCCACATCCAAACGACCAAGACCCTTATATGACGATTCGACACTTCCTTCTCATTCGTTCATCTCAGAAACGACCAGCTCATCACCCTTAAACACTTTGTTTCACACTACTCAATGGACAAAGTTTTTTACTCTAAGATCGACTACTCCAACTACCTATCTTTCCCATCATAGTATTGGTAAAGCTCTCCTACGCCATGTAGGTAAAGCTATCTCATTTCACGCTCTCAGGAGCGGCACTCGCATCATCATGGTCGAGAATGCTGGCCAAGCTCGAGATCTTTCTCTCCTTACGACCATAGATACTATTCCTATCACACACAACCTGCACATATAAAAGGAGCTACGACAGTTGGCCATTGGACCATTTACAAAGTCACTTTGTAAATGGTCAATCACTCGTCTAACTCCTCTTATGCGGTTTGTGTTATTTTCCAGTCACGGTATTGTGCCTTTTTGTTATTTATTCCTATCACTATTGACAAACATCATTCTCTCAATTCTTGTAGTGGTACTGTCACTTTACCCCACACCATTATCCAACGGAATTTCCAGATATGTGGTGATGACATTCTGAAGCAGCTTGAGCTCCAAGACCTCCCTATCCTCAAAGTTGACACTTTTGTCCTCCCTGCCCGTAAGCAAAGATGTTATCCTTGCAATATAGCTCGTTTAACATTTGACTGCTGTGAACTTCCACCCTCGATCTACATTGCAGGTCACCGGTTACAAGATCGAAAGGTGACCCCTACACCGCAACAGTGTAAAAACTGCTGGCGTTTTGGTCATCCAGCAAAATATTGCAGGTCCATGGCCGAATGCCCAGTCTGTGGTGCCGACGACCATGCCAGTCCTTCTTGTACTCTACCTCCCTCTTGCCTTAACTGTCATGAGATGCATCCATCGTACTCCCGCCGTTGTCAGGTTTACCTAAATGAGCAGGAAATCCGTTGTCTCAAAGAGGCGGAAGGCTTCTCATATGCTATGGCCGTCTCTCATCTACGCCTTCAAGGGAGACTTCCCCATATTTCCTATTCTCACATTGCTAAACGTCCCCCCACTTCTGGGGTCCCAACTTCCGTGGCTTCCTCTGTGGTCGCCCCATCCTCAGTCACCCCTGTCTCGAATCCTTTTGCTGTTCTTGGCTCTGAGGTCCCTACCTTGGCATCCCAAACTGTCCTCACCCCTTCCTCTACTCACTTGCACAGTTCTGTGTCTTCACGCCCTCGTCCAACACCTAATTCTCACCGCCCCTCTTCTTTCATAAGTCCAGCAAAAAATCCTCATTGCTGGGTTCTTCACCTCCGACTAGTTCTGTAACGAGTGTGGAGGTTCATCCTCCCCCTCGTTCAATATCTTCATCCCCTGTCCCCTTCCAAGTTTCTTCCTTGACTACAACCCCCCAAGGTCGCTTCCACTCCTGTCCTCTCCCAAGCCTCTTCAACACTCTCCTCTCCCATCTCCTCGCCCTCTACTTTCATACCATCTATATTCTCCCAGATTGTTGGTCACCCTCCTCCTCCTTTCATTTCTAATGTAGTCCCACATTCTGCATCTTTGTCTTCTGAAACACTGGAAGCTATCGCAGAATTTATTACAGAGACTGAACCGTTGATGGACACCGCTCCACCTCCGGTTCCTCCTCCTCTCTCTTCTCCATCTACACACCTCCTTCCTTCACAGCATCCCACTCCTTCTTTGATTACAGGTCTTCCGCTGCCTCCTCACGTGGACTTTTCTAACCCTAGTCCATAGATACCTCTAACTTCGACTTGTATCTTTCTCTTCATAAGTCATGGCTTATTTGCAGTGGAATATCCGAGGCCTCAGTGGTAACCGGGGTGAGCTTCAGGTGTTGCTCTCCCAGTTTTTCCCTGTTGGGGTCTGTTTGCAAGAACCCAAATTACAATCCACTGTTATCCGTCCCTTTTCGGGTTATGATTTGTTATATTCATCGAATCCTTTTTCCGATGGAACCTTTAACGAAAGTGCTCTTCTTATACGCACTGGTATTCCATATAATCAGCTCTATGTTTATTCTTCTCTACATTACACCGCAGCCCGTATCCACTTGAATAAGTGGTATACACACTTCTTTATATCTCTCCCCTCTGGGGCTTTGTTGATTTACATGCCACCACCCCTTCTGTTACTTGGTGATTTTAACGCACACCATTTTCTTTGGGGGGTCGCACTGTGACTCCCGTGGCATTCAGTTGGAGGCATTTCTTGCTTCTCTCCCCCTCCATGTTTTAAATAAAGGTACTCCCACCCATTTTGATCCTCGAACTCATTCTTTCTCTTGCATCGATCTCTCCATCTGTCCTTGACTTCACCTGGTCTGTCCTCCCAGACTTACATGACAGCGATCATTTTCCAATCGTTCTCATGTCCCCTTTGTATTCTCCACCTTTTCATAACCCACGATGGCAATTTGACCGGGCGAAATGGGACCTTCACACACATTGTACTGCCTTTCATGAGGCTCCTTCCTCGTCCTCCATTGATGAGGTTTTACATCTCTTCTCATCCTCCGTCTTCCTCGCAGCTTCACGTTCTATTCCCCAAACCTCAGGCAAGCATTCTCAGAAGTGTGTGCCTTGGTGGTCTCCTGCTTGTGCTCGGGCAGTATGTTTGAAACGCGCTGCATGGGGCAGGTACCGGTATAACAGAAGAGAGCAATGGCTCGACGTGTCATCCGCGACGCTAAACGCACTTGCTGGCGGGATTACGTTTCCACCGTCACTTCGGCTTCCTCGATGAGTGCAGTCTGGAAGAAAGTGCTGAAATTGAATGGTAAATTCTTCCCCGACCCGGCTCCTGTTCTTCGGGTTGCTGATGTCAATATAGCACACCCTCTTGCCGTTGCCACTGAAATTGGTAATCATCTGGTCCGCATTTCTCAGTGGCTCCATCTATGCCCCTCGTTCCTTTCTTCTAAGTCTGCCAGCAAGTTAAAGCCCTTAGATTTTTCTTCTCTCAGAGAAGAATCTTATAATGTGTCTTTTACCCTTCAAGAACTGGAGGCAACACTCTCCGCTTGCCGATCATCGGCAGCTGAGCCAGACAGCATACATATTTGTATGCTACAGCATTTACATCAGTCTGCTCTTATGACTCTTTAATCTTATATGGTCGCAAGGAGTTATTCCCCAACCGTGGAAGTCTGCTATTGTTCTCCCTTTTCGTAAACTGGGTACTATGGGACATGATACCTCCCACTACCGTCCCATCACTCTTACCAGTGCAATTTGCAAGTTGATGGAACGTCTAGTTAATAGACGTTTGATGTGGTATTTAGAGACACACAGTAGTCTCTCCACTAGTCAATATGGCTTTCGTAAGGGCCGTTCTGCCATTGACCCCTTACTGGGCTTGGATACGTATATTCGTAATGCCTTTGCTAATAACCACTCAGTTATCGCCATCTTTTTTGACCTTGAGAAGGCTTATGACACAACCTGGAGGTATAATATCTTGGCCCAGGCCCACTCCTTGGGCCTCCGTGGCAATCTACCATTTTTTCTTAAGCCTCCTTAACTGAAAGACATTTCCGTGTCCGGGTTAGTAATGAGCTTTCCCCGGAGTTTATCCAAGCTGAAGGTGTCTCCCAGGGATGTGTTCTGAGCACAACACTCTTTCTCCTTGCTATAAATAATCTGGCATCTGTTCTCCCATCCAATATTTGGTCATTGCTTTATGTTGATGACTTTGCTATAGCTTGTGCGGGTGCTGACTGCCACCTCATTGCAGTTTCCCTCCAGCATGCCATCAACCGGGTTTCCGATTGGGCCACCACTCATGGGTTTAAATTTTCTAGTGGCAAAACTCATCAAATTACGTTTACTAGACGTTCAGTGGTCTCTGATCATCCATTGTACCTATATGGCTCACATATCCCAGAACGTGATACAGTCAGGTTTCTCGGCCTCCTGTTTGACCGTCGATTGTCCTGGAAACCTCACATTACCTCTCTGAAGGCGATTTGTCATAGCCGGCTGAATCTCCTTAAAACCCTAGCACATCTTTCATGGGGGCTGATCTTAGAACTCTCCTTCGCCTGCAGTCAGCCCTAATTTTATCGAAACTCGATTATGGTGACCAGATATATTAGGTGGCCTCCCCTTCTACTCTTTCCAGCCTTAATCCCATACATCACCAGGGATTGCGTTTATGCCTTGGTGCTTTTCGTTCTTCCCCGGTTGAGAGCCTCTATGTGGAAGTGAACATTCCTTCCTTGTCTGATCGTCATGACGCACATTGCCTTCGCTATTATGTTCGCTCTCATGACCTCCGTAATCCTTCCATGTATAGGATTGTCACAGATGTTAGTAGACGCTCGTTATTTGTTCGTCGCCCCTGTTTACTTCGTCCCTTTCCTCTTCGTCTACATTCACTCTTATCTTCCCTTCAGCTACCACCTTTATATGTTCATGTGACATCTCCCTTTCCCCTACCCCTTTGGAAGTTCCAGCTGTCCGTGTCTGTTCTATTCCTGTACCTTGCGCGAAAGCCCAACTACCTATGGCGGCTTCTCACTCTTTTCTTCTAGACTACTTCCGTTCTCATTCCCATGCCATCGCAGTGTACACCGATGGTTCTAAGTCATCTGACAGTGTCGGATTCACAGCAGTATTCCAGACAGCATCGTGAGAGGGCATATATTACCCTCGGCTAGCATATTTACTATTGAATTGTATGCCATTATTGTGGCACTTATCCGTATTGCATCTATGCCTGTGTCACCATTTGTGGACGTTTCAGACTCCCTTAGTGCTTTACAGGCTATCCGTAAAATTGATATACCTCACCCCCTAGTTCTTCGTATCCAACTTTGGTTACGCCGTATCTCTAGCAAGCACAAAGATATTGTTTTTTGTTAGGTCCATGGTCATGTTGACGTACAGGGCAATGAACAGGCATACACTGCTGCGCGGTCAGCAGTACATGACCTTCCTGTTTCATATAGAGGTGTTCCATTCACGGACTATTTTGCAGTCATTGCTACCCACCTTCGCACCCATTGGCAACAACGCTGGTCTGACCTGCTGAATAACAAACTTCATTCTATTAAACCGAGTATAGGTTTCTGGCCTTCTTGTCACCAATGTCGAGGTTGGGAGACTACACTCTCCCGTCTTCGCATCGGCCACACTCGTCTTACTCACGGGTATCTCATGGAGAGGCTCCCTGTCCCTCTCTGTGAGCATTGTCAGGTTCCAGTGTCTGTTCGACATATTCTGTTGGACTGCCCACTCTATCAACGAGCACGCAGAATTTACCTCCAACGTCGTCTTCGCTCTGCGGCCCTTTCTTTACCTTCCCTTCTTGCTGATGGACCCTCCTTTAATCCTGACTCTCTCATTGACTTTTTGACAGCAACTGACTTACTACACAAACTCTGAAGTTTATGCCTCTAGCACTCCCCTCAGTCCCTTCTACCTCAATCTCTTGCTATACTCTATTCTTGCACTATCCACTACCCTGCTACACTCCATACCCTACTAATCATCCCTCTCACTCTTACAATCCATTCTTCCTGCATCCTGCTTTACCCTGAGGCGCTGTATGACCCCTGTGGTTTAGCGCTTCTTTTGATTATAATAATTGTACGTAAGTTTCCGAGCGGCCAGCAGTAACAGCCTGGTTGATCAAACCCTGATCCACCACGAGGCCTGGTCTCAGACTGGGCCGGGGGAGCGTTGTCCCCGAAGTCCTCTCCAAGTATAAGCACTTCTCGGAGTTTATTCCACTCACCCACAACTCTATTACCAAATCAGTACTTTCCAATAATTTTTAATTCTAAATTTTTCCTATTTAAACTCATTGCTGCGAGTACTGTCCTTGTTAGATATTACAACACGTTATTTATATTTCCCTTATTTATTCCTGTTTTCCATTTATACACCTCAATCATATCCCTCCTAATTCTGTCTTTCCAGACAGAGCAGATTTCGTAGGACAGATTTTTAATACATAGGATCAACATTGTCATCCTTCTCTGTATGTTTTCCACAGCATTTATGTCCATCCTGTGTTACGAACTGCATAGCATAATTTAAATGAAGCTTTACCAAGGTTATGTGAAGTTGAAGTATAACTTGAACACTCACATTATTTATACTTCTAAACATGAAGCCAAAAAAATTATATTTATGTAGCTTTATTACGGACACTTTAGTACTCTTGGCTTGGCTTTACATTACTACTAACTACAACACTTACATCTTTTTCACATTTAAAGTGATTCAGATCAACATTATTCAGTTTATAAGTGCCTTCGCCCAGGCTTAGAGGCTAACATATGTTTACATTAAACAGAATCTGCCACTTCAACGACCACTGCTTCAACCTATCCAGATCTTCTTATAGCGCTTTATGTCCTCGTCAGAATTAACATGATGGTCTATTTGAGTGTCATCGGCAAACTTGCTTCTGTCGCTATTTATTGCCTCATCTATATCATTTATATATAGTGTGAACAACAACAGGCCCAATACTGAGCACCATCAGACCCTCAGAGAGTATTTGATAAGGGTCGTTCCTCCTTATGGAAATGAAAAGATAAAAAAATCAATGGTAACATAAGATAAACAATTTTATTAATATGTAAAAGTAGCAAAGAATATAAAACACTTAAACATGAAATTAATCTTACTTGAAGGAAAGAAATGAAAAACGAATATATAATTATTGACTCAAAGCTAATATGTACACAATACGTAGTAGAGAATGGTGCAGTGCCGATGTCCTGGGCACGTAGCTCTGAATGGTGCAGTGCCGATGTCCTGGGCACGTAGCTCTGAATGGTGCAGTGCCGATGTCCTGGGCACGTAGCACTGAATGGTGCAGTGCCGATGTCCTGGGCACGTAGCACTGAATGGTGCAGTGCCGATGTCCTGGGCACGTAACTCTGAATCCTGGTATGGAACGCTGAGCCGTTGTTGATCATGGAGGGGGTCACAGGTAGACGTGACTGTTGACACACTGAGTAGACAGTGACCCCAACATGAGTAGGGATTCTGAGGAACGGAGGTACTGGGATCCTCTGACCAGCACAACACTTGTGAAGCAGTTGAGTCGCCAGTATAGAACCACCATGAAACGTTGGTGGGGTTATAACTGGTGGTTGGTGGGGTTATAACTGGTGGTTGGTGGGGTTATAACTGGTGGTTGGTGGGGTTATAACTGGTGGTTGGTGGGGTTATAACTGGTGGTTGGTGGGGTTATAACTGGTGGTTGGTGGGGTTATAACTGGTGGTTGGTGGGGTTATAACTGGGGAACGGCTGCTAGAATGGTGTGTAGCTGTGTGAAATGGGACCAGTGTAGGTACAGATGCCAGATTGAATGCAAGATGTTTAAGATCAATGGTGTCACTCTTATCTCGCCTGTGTTGGATGACCCGAGCTGACAATCAAGGCTAAAATAAAAAAAACACAAGATTACACACCAATTGAGAAATCACTCACATGATAGGCGTACTGCCTTTAATAGAAATGGTGAGGATTTAAACGATGACCTTACACTAAGTAAGTCCAAATCATGACAAGAAGAATCAGTGAAACAAACAAGAGTGAAGCTCTTGCTTAAACCAAATTAACCCAAACACATAATAAATTAAACAGGAGTGGAAAGAATACTTACAGATTTGATGGGAGCCGAAAGTCAAGTAACTGAGAACTGGTCGTAGGGATACACGTCACCTGCCACCGGGTGAAGTAGGGGAGGGTGTTGCGGAAACTATGCCCTCACCTAACAGAATAACAAGCATACTGCCCAACAAGCTACCACCACCATTCATTCATACTTCCACTACTCCTATCTAATGAACTTTTCTTTCTCACGTCCCCACTCTAATTTCTCCCCATTTGCGCAAACTCTGGTGCCTATCTGTAATAGGCCTATCTGTAATAGGAGGGAAAAAATTTCACTCCTATTACATGTGCCTCTAATTTCCTTAATAATCTCCGGTGTAGAACTGTATGAAAGGTCTTACTGAAGCTCATATACACAATATCATATTTATAATCTAGCACACTGTAACTCTCCTTTGTAAAACCGTGTTGAGATTCAGTGATCAATTAATGTTTCAAGGTGGCTTCGAATAGCCTCGGAAATTACTGATTCCGTCAGTTTTCCCACAATGGAACTATCGACCTGTCTCATGCTTTGTAGATAGGTATTTCATTTGTCATTTTCTACTTATTCGGAACTATACCAGTTTGTAATGATATGTTGAAAAGACTGGCTAAGTTCCTCCTTACATTCCTTTATAATCCTTGAGAACAGTTCATCAGAGCCAGGGGATAACTTTAGTTTTGACTTATCTAATAGTCTGAGAGCCGTGTCACTAGTGACTTTGATAGTACATACAGTAACTTATTTTCGTCCTGACCTCTGGAAATTCTTTCGTCTCTTCCTGTGTAAAACCAGAGGAATAAGTGTTGAAGCTTGTTCTTTGTGGTCAAGAGAGAGCTGACCTCAGCAACTTCTAAGTTGTCCTGGTTACCAGATATCTGAAATCAAAACAGCACCGAGTAAATTAAATTTCTTGATAAAATATGTTCTACACCATAATTATACCTTCTTTATTTATACCTGAATTCAGCTGGTATTCTTCAGCCATGTCTCTCTTTATTTTATGTCTTCTGGACATTTATTTGGGAATAGAATGGTAGCAGAAATTGAAGAAATAAGAGAGTTAAGAGCTATGAAATTGTAAATAGTTTTTTGTACAAGTGATAGCTAGAAGAAATGAAAGCCAGTAGACATTGAAAGAATAAACTAAGAGTTAAGACTAAGAGGATAATCAAGAAATAATGGGAGGGCAAATTACTAAAGATGGTTAGCACAAATAAATTTACTTTCCACATTAAACGTTATCGAGTAATATATATCTATATTTTTTACATTTCAGTTATACGACAATGGTTGGATGAGCTGCAGTCCAACATCACCTCTGGTAAGCATTATTTGTTTTTGTGGAACTTTTGTAGCTAATTTTCACGAATATTAATAAGAAAATCATTGATAATTAAAAAAAATTAATAATACTGGTGTCCGGTTCATTTTAGTATCATTACGAGACCTCAATAGCACTTTCTATACTGTAATAACGCTATCATTATCACGTCTGTTACTCTGAAACAATGTGTCATAACCACTGGAATAGATTTTTATATCATATACACACACATATACAGTGGTACCCCGGATTTCGTCACTAATTCGTTCCAGAAGGCTGTTCAAGTGCAATTACCGAACGAATTTGTTCCCATAAGGACGAATGTAAATTAGATTAGTCAATTTCAGACCCCCAAAAATATACTTACATAATTGTTCGAGTTGGGAGCTGTACGAAATACGGGGTAGGTACCACTCATATATATATATATATATATATATATATATATATATATATATATATATATATATATATATATATATATTTTAATATATATATATATATATATATATATTTAGAAAGGACATAGGCAAGTACTGGCTTTCGAACAGAGTTGTAGATGCGTGGAACAATCTTCGAGTAGGGTGATAGAGGCTAGGACCATGGGTGGCTTTAAAAAGAGATTGGACAAATATATGAGTGGGAGAGGCTGGGTTTCATTGGTGTCGTGAGTACGAGAGCAAATTCTTAGGTAGTGGTGGTTTTGACAAGGACCTGCCTTGTATGGGCCAGTAGGCATTCTGCAGTGTTCCTCCATTCTTATGTTCTTATGTGTCGACTTTTCATGTTAAACCACGTCTCAATTATTGCAAAACATCAGTGTTACCAGCTCTTGCAACTAATCTCAACTCGTCCATCTTATTTCTAGCACTACGACTATTAGTATAATATAAATTCAGAAACCCTCCCTTCTCTTTTCCCTTCCAGCTCATTTCTGTTTCTCCACTATCTCTATCACTGTCCTTGTCACTTAGTGTCACTGGCTCTTCAATATTCACCAATAACTCTACTTCATTCTGCCTATAACTGGTTTCCCTAAAACTCACAATGTCATTACACTGAGAATTCATTGCTTTCCCACAAAAACCCATACCATTATGTTAAATCTTTTTCACATTCTGTATGATCAAGCTCTACATCACCTAGTTTATTAACATAAGGGTTATTTTCGTTCACGAGGATTAGGACTTTACACTTGTCCATATTGAACTGCATGTGGCACTTTTCAGACCTTGGCATTAATCTGTCCAAATCCTCCTGAAATTCATTGGCGTCCTCCTCAGAATTAATTATTAGCCCTATTTGTGTGTCATCAGCAAATTTACTCATGTCACTCGTTATTCTTTCGTCAAGGTCATTAATGTAAAATATGAACAACAATGAACCAAAACTGATCCTCGTGGAACGCCACTAGTGACATGTCCCCAGTCAGACTTGACCCCATTAATGGAAACACTCTGCTTCATTGGTCAGTTATGCCTCTATCTGTTAGAACTTTACCTCCTATACCATGAGCTGCCACTTTTCTTAGCAGTTTTTTGTGAGGTTCTCTATCGAAGGCTTCACTGAAATCCAAATACGTGGCGTTTACCTGGAGAGAGTTCCAGGGGTCAACGCCCCCGCGGCCCGGTCTGTGACAAGGCCTCATGGTGGATTAAGGCCTGATCAACCAGGCTGTTACTGCTGGATGCACGCAGTCCAACGTACGAACCCCAGCCTGGCTGGTTAAGTAATTCCCTAGTAACATCATATTCTTTACCATTGTCCACTGCCTCAAATACTTTATTAAAGAATACTAATAAATTTGTCAGGCAGGAACGACCTTTTGTGAATCCGTGCTGAGACTCATTAATCAAATTACACTCATTAAGGTGACTTCTAATAATATCGGCTACAGTTGATTCTAATAATTTGCCTACTATAAACTACATGCTTATTGGACGGTAATTTGAGGGAATTGACTTATCCTCTGATTTAAATACAGGAATTGCATTAGCCATCTTCTACATTTCCGGTACAACACCAGTTTTGATTGCTGAGTTAAACAGGCTCTCTTGCGGCTCACTAAGGTCCCACTTACATTCTTAACTACTCCTGGCAAAAGTTCGTATGGGCCCAGCGATTAATTTTGTTTTTGCTTGTCTAATTGTTTGATAATCATATCCCTTATCACTGTAATATTAGCAAATTTGTTTTCTTCTGGGCCTTAATATATATTGATTGTTGTGTGAAAACTGACAAGAAATAACTATTAAAAAAAGAGCACATTTGCTTCTCATTATCCGTAAACTGTCCAGACCTAGGTTTTGGTGGTCCTATTTTTCCCCTGGTCTTTGTCCAATACACTTGAAAGACCCTTTTGGATTTGTCTTTGATTATCTAGCTTCTTTAATCTCATAATCGCATTTAACTTTTATGATGCCCGTCTTTACCTCTCTCTCAAAATGAACGTATTGTTCACTAAGGTTAACCTCACCTCTTTTAATGCGCTTATAAATTCCTTTTTTTCTCTCCTAGCTGATGTTTTAGTCTCCTATTCATCCATTTGGGATCGTTCTTGTTTGACCTAATTTCTCTCTGGGAATATATCTACTTTGGCCACGTTGTACATTATTAAAAATAATTGTATTCGCAGATCCTGTCGTTATTGTAAGCATAATCTTCCACAGAATCATTAGATAGATATTCCAAGTCAATACTAGACTAGTGTATACCAGGAGAGAGTTCCGGGGGTCAACGCCCCCGAGGCCTGGTCTGTGACCAGGCCTCATATTGGATCAAGGTTTGGTTAACCAGGCTGTTACTGCTGGCCACACTCAATTCGAGGCACGAACCACAGCCCGGCTGGTCAGGTACTCACTTTAGACAGCTGATCAGTCTTGGGCCCCTGACACATATTGGGCTGTCTCTTTTCGTGCTAGTGGCACCCCTGCTTTTCATTGGGGGGATGTTGTATCGTCTGCCGAGTGTTCCTTAAGTCCATTATAATCGACAGAACGAAAAACGGGATTTCCTGTACACTCTCAGCTGTTTCCACCTCGTTTTGGTCTGTCCCGATCCAGTTTTATACGACTTTAGCAGTGTACGATCTTCAGACGTGTGTGTGTGTGTGTGTGTGTGTGTGTGTGTGTGTGTGTGTGTGTGTGTGAGTTTGAAATTAAGAAAAACATGATAAATTAATATATACATTATTATTATTTTTTTAGACTCTAATCATATGTCTGCCTTACATTACAGAGTGTAGGCGTAATCGAGGTCAGGAGGAGCTTGACTCTAGGCGTAAGTGAAGCTGTGCCATTTTGTATCTATTGTTTGTGAGAGAAAAAATATTGATGCCGGCAACTGGGATGAGAGAACTTAAGCGCATACACTGAGAACATCTTTATTGGATTTGTTTCGGTCCTGGGACCTTAGTCACTGCAAATGATATAAGAGAAAGAGGAAGTACAGTATATATATAGTGAATAATATAGGTCACAAACAACGGTCAGTAGATGCCTAGATTCTTGTTCATTTCTGAAGATTATGTAGCCAGCAACACAGCAACCCCAGTCCACATATAACATCCATATAACTGCCTCTACTGCAGTCTCCAGTGACACACCTGATAGTGAAGTACACACCATACAAGTGGTCGATACAGTGACACTATAGTGAAGTACACTACACATACAAGTGACGACAAATGAACACACAGGAAACACATAAGTGAACACCAACAATGATGAAGTGACACACATAAAGTAGACATACACCATACAAGTGATCGATACGTACCTAATAGTGAAGGACACACCATAAAGGAATACAGTGACAACACCTAATAGTGACACCATCACAGTGTGAAGCACACAATATAAGTACACCATACAATGTGATAGTGAAAACCATAATGTGATAAGGACACTATAGAAACACACCATACAATGATCGAACAGTGACAATGGAGGAACACCATACAAGTGATCGATACAGTGACAACCAAAGTGAAGAACACCATACAATGATCGATAGTGACACCTAATATGAAGACACACCATAAGTGGTGATACACATACAAGTGAATACACTACAAGTGATCGATACAATAGAAGGACACACATAATAGTGAAAACACCATACAATGATGATACATACATATGAAGTGATACAATACAATGATCGAAGTAACACCTGATAGTGAAGACACCATACAATATGATACAGACACCTGATTACACCATAATGTCATGGACACACTATAGTGAAGACACACAAGGGTCATACGTGACACTAATAGTGAGACACAACAAGATGACAACAGTGAAAACTAAGTACACACATAATGATAGACACCATCATAAAGTAACCATAAAGGACACAAATAAGTGAATAAAAAGGATCGATATGAACATGTGAGCACATACAGATCATACGTGACATGAACACAAATGTACACCAGTGACACATATGTGAACAGAAATATATGAACCATAGATCAACAAGAAGTACATAAAGGACGATACAGTGCACACTATGAGAACCAACAAGAATACAGACACCTATAGTAAGACAACCATCAATGATCGTACATAAATGAGAGACCAATAATGCCATTAATAATAAACCATACAAGTGGTCGATACAGTGACCACCATAGGAAGACACACATACAAGTGATAGTAAGTGACACACCTATATGAGACACACCATACAAGTGTTGATAAGTGACACACCTAATAGTGAAGGTACACACCATACAAGTATCGATAAGTGACACACTAAGTGAAGACACACCATACAAGTGTCGATACGTGCACACTATAGTGAAGGACACACCATAAATGATCGATACGTGACAACCTAATAGTGAAGCTACACACCAATATGAAGGACACCTAATAGTGAAAGACACCATAAAGTGATCATCAGTGACACACTTGAATGAATAACACCATACAAGTGTCGAACATTAACACCTATAGTGAAGCACACATCAAAGTGATCGATACAGTGACACCTATAAGGAAGCACACACCATACAAGGATGATACAGTGCAAGACAACATAGTAAGACACACATACAAGTGATCGATACATACCACAATAGTGAAGTACACACCATAAAGTACGAAGTGACACTAATATGAAGACACACCATAAAGTGATCGATACGTGACACCTAATGTGAAGGAGCACACCATCAGTGATCGATACAGTGACACCTATATAAAGGATACACACCATACAAGTGAACAGACACCTGATGTAAGTACACATATACAAGTATCGATACAGTGACACACCTATGTGAAGAACACCATACAAGTTGATACGTGACACACATAGTGAAGTACACACCATACAATGTCATACAGTGACACACCTAAGTGAAGACACACCATACAAGTGGTCGATACAGTGACCACCTAATATGAAGACACACACATCAAGTGATCGATACAGTGACACACTAATGAAGAGAACACCATACAGTTGATAAGAACACACATAGTGAAGAAGCACACCATACAAGTGATCATACAGTGACACACTATAGTAAGAGCACACCATACAAGTGATCATACGTGACACAATAGTGAAGAACACACCATACAATGTCGATACAGTGAACACAATAGGAAGAGCACACATTACAGTGACGATAATGCACAATGAGCATACAAGTGATCGATAAGACACACCATAAGGACAAAGGATTACGTGACACCTAATAGTGAAGACACACCATACAAGTACGATACAGTGACACTAATAGTGAAGACACCATACAAGGGTCGATACAGTGACACACCTAATATGAAGGACACACCTACAAGTGTCGATACAGTACACCTATATGAACCACACATACAAGTGACGATACTGCAACTAAGGAAACACCATACAAGTGAGATACAGTGACACTAATGAAGAACACATACAATGGTACAACAAGTAACACACATAGTGAGAACAGACCATAAGTGAGATACACACATAGTGAAGGACACACCTAAGTGAGACACACACATACAAGTGTCGATACAGTGACACTAATAGTGAAGGAGACACACCATACAAGGATCGATACTGACAACCTAATAGTGAAGGAGCACACCATCAAGTGATGATACAGTGACACACTAATAGTGAAGGACACACCATACAAGTGTCGATACAGTGACACACCAAAGTGAAGTACACACATAAGTGATCGATACAGGACACACCTAATAGTGAAGTACACACCATACAAGTGATCATAATGACACTATAGTGAAGACACACCATACAAGTGTATAAGTGACACCTAAGTGAAGACACACATCAAGTGATCTACAGTGAACACCTAATAGTGAAACACACCATACAAGTGGTCGATACAGTGACACACCTAATAGTGAAGACACACATAAGTGTCGACAGGACACCAAGTGAAGTACACCCAAGTGATCATACATGACACACCTATAGTGAATACACACATACATGGTCATACAGTGACACACCTTAGTGAAGGAGCACACACCATACAAGTGATCGATACATGACACAAAGTGAAGGACACACATACAATGATCGATACTGACACCTAATAGTGAAGGACACACATACAAGTGATGATACAGTGACACACTTGATAGGAGACACACCATACAAGTGACAAAGTGACACACCTATAGTGAAGACACACCATACAAGTGATCGATACAGTGACACACTATAGTGAAGACACACATACAAGTGATCATACAGTGCACACTATGTGAAGTAACACCATACAATGGTCAAAGACACCATAGGAAGAAGCACACACCATACAAGTGATCGATACAGTGACACACTAATAGTGAAGACACACCTAAAGTGTGATACTGACACACCTAATAGTGAAGGAGCAAACATACAAGGATGATACAGGACACACCTAATAGTGAAGGAGCACACCATACAAGTGATACTGAACATAGTGAACACCTAAAGTGAAGGACACCAACATGACAAGTGATCGATACAGTGACACACTAATAGTGAAGTACACACCATACAAGTGTCGATACAGTACACACCTATAGTGAAGTAAGACACACATACAAGTGATCGATACAGTGACACACCTAATAGTGAAGTACACACCATACAAGTGATCGATACAGTGACACACCTAATAGTGAAGAAGCACACACCATACAAGTGATCGATACAGTGACACACTTGATAGTGAAGTACACACCATACAAGTGATCGATACAGTGACACACCTAATAGTGAAGGATACACACCATACAAGTGATCGATACAGTGACACACTTGATAGTGAAGTACACACCATACAAGTGATCGATACAGTGACACACCTGATAGTGAAGAAGCACACACCATACAAGTGATTGATACAGTGACACACCTAATAGTGAAGTACACACCATACAAGTGGTCGATACAGTGACTCACCTAATAGTGAAGTACACACTATACAAGTGACTGATACAGTGACACACCTAATAGTGAAGTACACACCATACAAGTGATCGATACAGTGACACGCCTATAGTGAAGTACACTTCATACAAGTGATCGATACAGTGACACACCTAATAGTGAAGGAGCACACACCATACAAGTGATCGATACAGTGACACACCTGATAGTGAAGCACACCATACAAGTGATCGATACAGTGACACACCTAATAGTGAAGGAGCACACACCATACAAGTGATCGATACAGTGACACACTTGATAGTGAAGTACACACCATACAAGTGATCGATCATACAATAGTGAGCACACCATAAAATGATAAGAAGTGACAACACCATACAAGTGATCGATACAGTGACACACCTGATAGTGAAGAACACACTACAATTCACAAGTGAATGGGATACAGTGACAAAACCTGATAGTGAAGTACACACCATACAAGTGGTCGATACAGTGACACACCTAATAGTGAAGACACACCATACAAGTGATCGATACAGTGACACACCTAATAGTGAAGGAGCACACACCATACAAGTGATCGATACAGTGACACACCTAATAGTGAAGGAGCACACCATACAAGTGATCGATACAGTGACACCTAATAGTGAAGACATCACCATACAATGATCGATACAGTGACACAAACTGATAGTGAAGACACATCATACAAGTGATAGATACAGTGAAACACCTAATAGTGAAGGAGCACACACCATACAAGTGATCGATACAGTGCCACACCTGATAGTGAAGTACACACCATACAAGTGGATCGATACAGTGACACACCTAATAGTGAAGCACACACCATACAAGTGATTGATACAGTGACACACCTAATAGTGAAGGAGTACACACCATACAAGTGATCGATACAGTGACACACTAATAGTGAAGCACACCATACAAGTGGTCGATACAGTGACACACCTAATAGTGAAGGAGCACACACCATAGAAGTGATCGATACAGTGACACACCTAATAGTGAAGGACTACACACCATACAAGTGGTCGATACAGTGACTCACCTAATAGTGAAGAAGCACACACCATACAAGTGATCGATACAGTGACACACTTGATAGTGAAGTACACACCATACAAGTGGTCGACAAAGTAACACACCTGATAGTGAAGAAGCACACACCATACAAGTGATCGATACAGTGACACACCTAATAGTGAAGGAGCACACACCATACAAGTGATCGATACTGTGACACACCTAATAGTGAAGGAGCACACACCATACAAGTGATCGATACAGTGACACACCTAATAGTGAAGTACACACCATACAAGTAGGCGATGCAGTGACACATCTAATAGTGAAGGAGCACACACCATATAAGTGATCGATACAGTGACACACGTGATAGTGAAGTACACACCATACAAGTGATCGATACAGTGACACACCTGATAGTGAAGAAGCACACACCATACAAGTGATTGATACAGTGACACACCTAATAGTGAAGTACACACCATACAAGTGATCGATACAGTGACATACCTGATAGTGAAGAAGCACACACCATACAAGTGGTCGATACAGTGACACACTTGATAGTGAAGTACACACCATACAAGTGATCATTACAGTGACACCTAATAATGAAGAAGCACACACCATACAAGTGATCGATACAGTGACACACTTGATAGTGAAGTACACACCATACAAGTGATCGATACAGTGACACACCTAATAGTGAAGAAGCACACACCATACAAGTGATCGATACAGTGACACACTAATAGTGAAGTACACACCATACAAGTGATCGATACAGTGACACACCTGATAGTGAAGAAGCACACACCATACAAGTGATCGATACAGTGACACACCTAATAGTGAAGGAGCACACACCATACAAGTGATCGATACAGTGACACACCTAATAGTGAAGCACACACCATACAAGTGATCGATACAGTGACACACCTAATAGTGAAGTACACACCATACAAGTGATCGATACAGTGACACACCTGATAGTGAAGAAGCACACCATACAAGTGATCGATACAGTGACACACCTAATAGTGAAGGAGCACACACCATACAAGTGTCGATACAGTGACTCACTAATAGTGAAGAGCACACACCATACAATGATCGATACAGTGACACCTATATGTGAAGTACACACCATACAAGTGACATAAGTACACACCTGATAGTGAAGAAGCACACCATACAAGTGATCGATACAGTGACACCTAATAGTGAAGTACACACCATACAAGTGATCGATACAGTGACACACCTAATAGTGAAGTACACACCATACAAGTGATCGATACAGTGACACACCTGATAGTGAAGTACACACCATACAAATGTGTGTTGTGGGGTTCTTTGCATAGATTTGGTAATATATTAAAGATGAGCTTGGTTGTTGGTAGCGTTTAATGAGGCTTGGATATATGGGAGCTGAGAGCCTATGCCTATGTCCGCCTGCTATGCCTACCCGAATGGAACTTCTTGCTAGGCTCGCACGGCACTGGGGCTTTCAAAAGGCAGGCCTATGATTGGCTAATGCCAGATCACATGGGCAGAGGTTGGTGATCACATGCACAGCCGTGGTGCAACCGTTAGAAATACGAACCGTACAGCTCGGGCATGCTACGTATGGCGTCTCGACATACAACTATACAAACTAAGGACAACAGGCAACAACTCTCAGCTGATTCTATACAATATCAAAGTACACAACAGTTGAACATTATACTTCACAAGGATATTATCGTGACGGAATAATCTACATTACTATATGATGCATCATGATACATAGGAATTAACTAAATGAGCTCATTACTATAAAATCATGATAAAAGAGATAAAAAAAAATTATTTGTTCGATCGAACTGTCTTCATGTGATCTACGAATTCTGAGGAAATATATTTACAAGAAGGTAGTGATTAACAGACAAGGTAGATCTGGTGCACTCAAATATATACTGTTAATTCTCAGAACTCGGAGAGAACGTGAACACAAAAAAAAATTTGAGTAATACTAAGTAGATATTATAACACACAGTTAAACGCTTACTACATATTTATCTATACAGGTTATTTACATTTAACCCCAACTCTGCTAGGGTGAGATTGATATAGGCTGTGTGATTATCATCTCTGGGTGGATCAAACTTTGTTACAATAGGTAACTCAACTTCTGATTGAGGAGGATCTACACTGGTATCTTCAAATGATACTTGAGGATTTCTTAACACTTGTCGTGTACGTAGGGAATAACGACATTCAGGTTGATCTGACTGATCATTAGAGGTAGAGGGAACAGCAACAGGAGAAATATCAGATTCTGTCTCACTTGTCTGATTGTCAGGGGTGTCAGGGACTTCGTCATCATCATCGCATACTAACTTCATATGATCTAAATGAGATTCTTTAAACTGATCCGTACTAATTTCTCTAACTTTATACTTGTTGCCATTAATATGTTCGACTACTCTATAAGGACCAACAAACTTTTGATCGAGTTTTAGCATTGCTGAAGTTTTGTTAAAGTTAAACAACATGACTCTGGACCCTACTTGAACTTTAGTTGGTTTAGCTCTAGTATTAGTTACTCTAGTAAATTCTGCTGTTGACTTATGAAGTGTTTCTCGAATTCGTCTGAAAACACTCTGAGCTTGACTGGTACGAACTGCTACGAAATCATCTGGATTGTAAGTCGGTTTTGGATTAGAATATAACAGCTCATAAGGCAAATGCTTATCGACACCGTACAGTGCATAATGAGGGGTATCACCTATAGAAGCGTTAAAAGCATAATTTATGGCACATTGAACATCAGGAATGACTTCATCCCAGGTTACACTATTGGGATTGATGGTAGCTCTCAAGACGTCAAGGACTTTCTTATTAGTTCTTTCTGCTAACCCATTACTGGCAGGATGGTGCAGAACAATGGTTGATTTTGTAATCTTGTATAGTGTACACAAGTTTTCTAGGATCTCATTACAAAATTCACCTCCATTATCTGTTATGAGGGACTTAGCGGTGGTATGTCTGCAGATTATACGTTCCTTGAATGATTTTGCTACTGTTTTGGCAGTCTTATCTGGGATAGGAACTAACTCACAATATCTGGTGAAATGATCGACCATCACACACAGATGTTTGTTTCCACTGAGGGAACATTGGAAATTAGTCAACAGATCTAGTGCAACTCTTTCCCATGGCTCACTAGTAGTAGGAAAGATTTGGATTGGATTAGGACCAGTAACATTACCTTTATGTTTCATACAGACACTACATTTCTTAACATACTCAGTAATATCAGTGGACATACGAGGCCAAAAGTATTTCAATCTGGCTTGTTTCACAGAACGATCCATACCAGGATGTGCAACATCTGGTACATCGTGAACTAGCTGCAAGGCTACTTTCACTAGTGACTGTGGAATTACTAACTGGTATACTCTTCTACTAGGATTACCCAGCTCGGTAGTGCGATACAGTAATTCTTGGTTCATGACAAAGTCACTGATGGGTGCTGGTGGCTTCACAGAGAGAATGTCTTCCTGCAGCAGGAATCGAATCACACCAGACCACAAGGGGTCTGTTCTTTGAGCAGTCTTTACATCCTCAGCACTAAATGGAGGATCGGCAGTTACTACACTGACATGACGCGATAAAGCATCAGCAACTACATTGGATTTGCGTAACTGTATGATTGCGTTCAGCCTTAGTAAGGACTCGGCTAGCAAATGCAAATAATCTCTTAAACTGAGTTTTCTTTATGCACTAAGGACTGGGAACACTTTCCTACTGAAGGAATGAACAGGCACGGTGGAGTGGAAGGACTCTTCCCGGGTGAAATAGATAGCTCAATAACACAAAATATGAGCAAAGGAGAACGGCTCTCACTATCTCGTACTGCAGGTAATAATTACTCGACACACGACACTTTACTCTGCAAAGGACTTACTGTCAACTAGGATAATATCACTATCTGGAACACAACAACAACAGACACTCTAGTAAGCACTAGCTGCTACAGAGACGTCTTTCTGTAGGCGGCAAGTGACATCAAGAGATGGCATAACTCATTTCGAACAGTCTTTACTCAACAAAGCGTCCCCTGGAGATTAACTACCACTTGAACAAGAGCCATCACAGGGATAGTACACTATCCTGTGTGCAATTATGACTGGATTCCAGACAGGAGTGACAGTTTTACTAGTGTCTTGACCGCTCGGCTACGTTAATACGTAATACACAAAGCTATCAGGACTGAATTTGAACTTCACATTCCGCAGAACTGTTATAACTCTCTGATACAAGCTGTGAGAACAAACACATTGCTCAAGAGCTAGATACTGTCTTTCAGTCGGTAAGGAACTATCAGAATCACAAAGGAAACTATATTGACTCTGTGGATGATCTGCTGTAGCAGTCGGTAATCGACTATCATGAATTTCAGCAGGAATTGTTTGGACACTAAGGGACTGAATGCCGTCATTAGCTACACCACTGTGAGGTAAGTGAGAAAAACTTGCAATGAAAATTACACAAAAACTATTTCAGGTAAAAATGAGAATGGCAAAATATTCACAGTACACTATTAGTTAAAATGGAAATTAAACAAATTCATTGAATTAGATGCAAAAAAAAGGGGTTAAAACAACTAATGTACACTGCACAAGAAGGTAAAACTCACTGAATTTTGACTGTAAAAATTTAAGGAATTACTTTACAAATCGCAATAAAAGGCAATATGAATACTGTATGGATTAACAGCAAAGTGATCTCTCTCTACTGGAATTCAAACAAAATTACTAGATGAGAAATAATAAATCAATGCAAAGTGGTAATACAATAAAAAAAATTGTATTCAACTGGAAAAATACTGGAAAACAAATTTTCTTAAGAGAAAATGACACTAGAATTTAATATGCATAGCTGGCAGAAAGAATTAACTATGATGCTGACAACTTGCATTGAATTATTAGCACTTTTCAGGATAACACTGAGTAAAATGGAATAAATACACAATACTGTGTGCAAAATAACAAGAACAAGTAATCACTACTGGAGAATAATTTTAAAGTGTAATCAATGTATGGTATTGTATAAACAATTTACTGCATCAATTAAAGCAATGTTGCACTAGGCACAAGTAGAATGAACACTTTAACTCTTAGTTCAATTGAAATAACTAGTGAAAATGAGTATAATGAATATTACTTTACTTTACATATGAAGGTTAAGAGTGAATTTGTTCAAGGAATTAATGATAAGATCAACACAAAGACAATAATACACAAACTGAAATAAAGATAAAAACTTACAGTTTTGCAGGAGAATACACAACACAATAAGATTCAGTCAGTGAATGTGATAGTTTATGCAATAAGATCTTGCATGTAAAAATATGTATAAAGAGATAGTACTTGCTTCAGACAAAATATGTTCAATAAACAGGTTCTGCAAAATTAAAAAAATGAGGCACAGGTTGACACAAAAATGTAAACTGTCTGTTGAACTAAAACATGTGAGATACTGGCACAAAAAATTAATGGGACACACTGAATGGCACACAGGAAAATGAAATATGCAACTAGGAACACTGGGGCATAAACAATAAGGAACTATGCACAGACACTGCATAAAAACACAAGGGAATGCAATGAGGGAAAATTAAACGACAGGGAAGTAATAATGCACAACACTGAAATAATATCACAACACTGAAATAAAAATGAATTAATCAAATACTGCACACAAAAACAATAAAAATTGGCACACAAAAGTACTTACTGCAGGATCAGAAAATTACACAAAGGACATAGATAAAAATGAGACACAAAGCACATTGAATACTGAAAAAGTATTTGAAATGAATTTACACGAAACTGAAACACAAGTCTTTAAATTTCACTAAGAAAATTCACTGCTTAAATGTCTCACACACACGAATGTCTATAACAGAATAGTGTCTAATGATGAATGAACGGCGAGTGTAGATAGAGGGAGAATATTTTCTGGTTTCTGGCTGTGATAACTGCTGACGATCTTGAAGAAATGCGCTTACACGAAGAACTCACACAGCAAGCTATTACGTTGGTGCTCTGGGATGAAGGAAGACACTCTCGACTTGCTATGTGAGCCGGAAACAATGCTGGTGGTACCCAAGGTAGGGTAGAAAATACCACAAAGTATTGACTGGTAGTAGTGGTATCAGCGGGTGGTTTGTTTTGTTTACACCAGCGTGGGTGGTGAGTGGCGCGCATGGATGACGTCACGCTGCCTGACGCGCTGGCGGTGGCCGATGACGTCACGGCTTTCGGCCAATACACTAATTCTCACGGCCTTGGAACCACTAACCCAGGTGGCTTTTTGTACAATAAGCCACAGGAATAATGAATGTCACTCTGACAAGCGTCCAACTTATAGCAAAGAGCGATTGGAGACAATACTTAAAGGAACTGGCTTGCTGAAGAAATGACTGGCTTACTTGTATTTCTGGCGTTCTGGAAGAGGCTGGCTTAGCTCTCTGGACTGGTGGACCTGAATGCTCTTACTTGCACACAGCAGTGAAGAATTGGGTGGATGGCAGGAGACACTGGATGACTGTAGGCTGGCTTAGGCTCATCCCTTAAACTGGCTTACTAGGTGGCTTAATTGCAAAACCCAGATCAACTCTTCGGAGGTTTACTTGCAATTAGAAGCTAGAAGACTGGAGACACTGCTTCAGAGGAGTCTTGGATGACGACACGGGTGAGGGAAGGTGAGGTAACAGTTGGTATGATGCTGGTCTGGGAGACGTTGGAGGCACTGAACACCGGTTCTTCCTCTTGCTCTCAAATCTGCTCAGATTACACAAAATCTAGGCCAACAAGCTGCCACCATTTGTGTTGTGGTGAAACTCTATACACTCTATACAAGTGATCGATACAGTGACACACCTAATAGTGAAGGAGCACACACCATACATGTGATCGATACAATGACACACCTAATAGTGAAGGAGCACACACCATACAAATGATCGATACAGTGACACACCTAATAGTAAAGGATATCACACCATTCAAGTGATCGATACAGTGACTCACCTGATAGTGAAGGAGCACACACCATACAAGTGATTGATACAGTGACACACCTAATAGTGAAGGAGCACACACCATACAAGTGATCGATACAGTGACACACCTAATAGTGAAGGATATCACACCATACAAGTGATCGATACAGTGACACACCTGATAGTGAAGGAGCAAACACCATACAAGTGATTGATACAGTGACACTCCTAATAGTGAAGGAGCACACACCATACAAGTGATCGATACAATGACACACCTAATAGTGAAGGAGCACACACCATACAAGTGATCGATGCAGTGACACACCTAATATTGAAGGAGCACACACTATTCAAGTGGTCGATACAGTGACACACCTGATAGTGAAGTGCACACTATACAAGTGGTCGATACAGTGACACACGTAATAGTGAAGGAGCACACACCAAACAAGTGATCGGTAGAGTGACACACCTAATAGTGAAGGAGCACACACCATACAAGTGATCGATACAGTGACACACCTAATAGTGAAGCACACACCATACAAGTGATCGGTAGAGTGACACACCTAATAGTGAAGCACACACCATAAAAGTGATCGATATAGTGACACTTAATAGTGAAGGAGCACACACCATACAAGTGATCGATAGAGTGACACACCTAATAGTGAAGGAGCACACACCATACAAGTGATCGATACAGTGACACACCTAATAGTGAAGTACACATAATACAAGTGGTCGATACAGTGACACACCTAATAGTGAAACACACACCATAAAAGTGATCGATATAGTGACACTTAATAGTGAAGGAGCACACACCATACAAGTGGACGATACAGTGACACACATAATAGTGAAGGAGCACACCCCATACAAGTGATCGATATAGTGACACACCTAATAGTGAAGGAGCACACACCATACAAGTGATCGATACAGTGACACACCTGATAGTGAAGTACACACCATACAAGTGGTCGATACAGTGACACACCTAATAGTGAAGGAGCACACACCATACAAGTGGTCGATACAGTGACACACCAGATAGTGAAATACACATCCTACAAGTGATCGATATAGTGACACACCTAATAGTGAAGTACACACCATACAAGTGGTCGATACAGTGACAGCTAATAGTGAAGGAGCACACACCATACAAATGATCGATACAGTGACACACCTAATAGTGAAGGAGCACACACCATACAAGTGGTCGATACAGTGACACACCAGATAGTGAAGTACACACCCTACAAGTGATCGATATAGTGACACACCTAATAGTGAAGCACACACCATACAAGTGGTCGAAACAGTGACACACTTAACAGTCAAGACGTACACACCATACAAGTGGTCGATACAGTGACACACATAATAGTGAAGGAGCACACCTCATACAAGTGATCGATGTAGTGACACACCTAATAGTGAAGCACACACCATACAAGTGGTCGATACAGTGACACCTAATAGTGAAGGAGCACACACCATACAAGTGATCGATTCAGTGACACACTTAACAGTGAAGAAGTACACACCATATAAGTGTTCGATACAGTGACACTCATAATAGTGAAGGAGTACACACCATACAAATGATCGATACAGTGACACACCTGATAGTGAAGAAGCACACACCATACAAGTGGTCGGTACAGTGACACACCTAATAGTGAAACACACACCAAACAAGTGGTCGATACAGTGACAGCTAATAGTGAAGGAGCACACACCATACAAATGATCGATACAGTGAAACACTTGATAGTGAAGGAGCACACACCATACAAATGATCGATACAGTGACACACCTAATAGTGAAGTACACACCATACAAATGATCGATACAGTGACAGCTAATAGTGAAGGAGCACACACAATACAAATGATCGATACAGTGACACACTTGATAGTGAAGGAGCACACACCATACAAATGATCGATACAGTGACACACCTAATAGTGAAGTACACACCATACAAATGATCGATACAGTGACACACCTGATTGTGAAGGAGCACACACCATACAAGTGATCGATGCAGTGACACACCTGATAGTGAAGAAGCACACACCGTACAAGTGATCGGTACAGTGACACACCTGATAGTGAATTGCACACCATACAAGTGATCGATACAGTCACACACTAATAGTGAAGGAGCACACACCATACAAGTGATCGTACAGTGACACAAGTAATAGTGAAGGAGCACACACCATACAAGTGATCATCAACACAATGTGTTACTGTGATAACAAGCATCGCTTGTGTTATATTTTGTTATTAATGAGCTTCTCAAGCACTAGAATAAAGTCAAAATTATTGATATGGAACCCATCAGAAAAGATATATAGAAGCGACCGTAATTCTACTTCCAGTACTGTAGAAGAAATTGGTATAACTATTGTACCTGAACACATGTAAGAGCTGCTTTCTGCCTCCTGGTTGTCTCGTGATCTCAGTAATTATGTGACCTCACGTCTTCACCTAATAAACACCTGTAGCTTGCATTCTCCACTATATATGCTGTGCTTTCTCGTATATTTGGATTAGCTGGAGTGAGGAAAGTCTTAGCACCAAAACAAATCCAATAAGTATGTTTTAAGAGTATGTACTTTAGTCGAATTATCTCTTTCTAGTGGTGGAACTTTATGCTCCCAAAATTGCTTCGTCAGATATGGGCTATTTTAACATATTTGTAGCATATTTAATTCAATGTTTATTTCATACATGTTAGTAATGGGTGTCCAATCCTTGGGGCAAGTCCTAGTTTATTCCTTTAGGAAATGCTTAGCAGACATAGATATAATAACTTAGAAATATAACCAAGTGGGCTAAGTAAAAATAGGAAAATGAACTATCAACCTTCAATTGTAATACATAAAGAATAAAAATTCATTAATCTTAATTTTTTTTAACACACCGGCCATCTCCCACCGAGGTAGGCTGACCCAAAAAAGAAGAAACACTTTCAAGATCACTAAGTCTATCACTCTCTTTCTATAGGCATGCTGACATTGCACTTCATATGCCTCTCCAAACTGCAATATCCCCCCCACTCCTCGTTCAGAGAACTGGCACTGTACTTCCCACCTCAAGCACTCAAATCCCTGAATCCCTTCATAAATGCTACTGTATTCACACTTTAAGAGCACGTAAAGGGGGGGGGAGGAGCATTTTTCGATATATAAAAAAATTAAAATTGATAAATTATGGAAAAATATTTTTTCTTACTAAAAAATAGTGCATCATTCTGGCAACAAGTTGATGCAATCTGCTTATTTCTATCATATTTCTAAGTATGTTTATACTAAAAAGTATTTTTTTTTGTTCTTGCGTCAGCAAAAAGACGTGTTGCTGATTAGTCAGTTTTTTTTTTTACCCCTAAAATTGCGTTTTTTATGATTGTTTCATTTTAAATACACTACATGGCAACCTCTGTGAGGAGTGGTGTGTGTGTGAGCTGCGGCAGACACCTCAGTGGCCTTGCAGCCTTCGATAAGTATGGTGTGATGTACTGCTCTGGTAGGTGGCGAACCACTTCCCAAGCTTTGTAAGTGTCAATATCTCAGGAGTAAGTTATTGACATTGTAATCCCTTTATGCAAAGAGTATTTATCATAGCATCATGATTCTTTCGCAGGGTTATAGAGGAATGATGGTTCTAGAGAGCGATTTTGCGATATGTTTTACGGTTTCTTGATAGTGATTTTTGTCCCCCCAAAAAAAAAACACGTATTTCAATAATTGTATAATGCAATCTATTGAGAGGAAGCTCACCTTGCCCTGTAGTTCTATAACCTAACTCTTCCTCTTTCATCTGATTTAAATTAGAACATTGTTGTCGTACCAATTTTGTAGAAATGGGATTGCCATAAGCTCTATCAAATAGGGCATTTTATTTTTTTTTCTATATAACTCTAAGGCAAAACGTCACTAAAAACTCAGTGTCTATGTTTCAAATGCTGCTTAATTCACAGAGAATATTCCCAATGAAATATTTGCATAATAAAAAAAAGGTCAAAAATGCTCCTCCCTCCCTAAAGTCATAAAATCTACTTGCCTCCACTCTTAGCTAACACGCTTGCGCCCGCTTGTTCAATGTCCATGCCCCTCACATGCAAAAACCTTCTTTGCTACCTACCTCCAACCTTTCCTAGGACGACCCCTACCCCTCTTTTCCTTCACTACAGATTTATGCACCCTCCAAGTCATACTATTTTGCTTCAACCTTTCCAAGTGTCTAAACCACTTCAATAACTCCTCCTCAGCCATCTGGATAATACTTTTAGTAACCCCACTTCCTAATCTATAAACTACGATTTTTTCTGCATAATATTCACACTACACATTGCCCTCAGACACAATATCTTCACTGTCTCCAATCTCCTTACTGCAACGTTTAAAATTTTATGCTTCACACCCATATAAGAGTGATGGTACTTTCATACATTCCCCTTTTTCCTTTTAAGATAAGGTGGTTTGTCTCCACAAGAAGCCTCAGTTCACCACCACCTTATTCTCTTCAACTATGTTCACCTCATCTTTCATATACCATTCTCCGACAAGTCCACTCCCAAATATCTGAATACTTTCACTTCTTCTATACACCCTCTTTCTAATATCACATCCAATGTTTATGTACCAATTTCCTTTATATTCTCATCACTAGCTCTTTCCTTTGCTCATATTCAATTTCCTTATTTTACATAACCTCCCAAATTCATCACCAACCTTTCAGCTTCTCTTCAGAATCTCCCAAAAGCACAGTGTCATCAGCAAAAACCAATTGAGATAACTCCCACTTTTTATTAGACTCCATATCTTCTAATCCCACACCTCTCTCCATTCCTTTCATAACCCGTCTACGAACATGTAAAATAACCATGGTAACATTACACATCCCTGTCTAAGGCCTACTTTACTGAAAAAAAAATCTCCCTTTCTCCAACATACCTTACCTGAGCCTCACTGTCCTCATAAAACTACCACGTACCTACCTATTCCATACACTTGCAACTTCTGCAACATTGCTCTCCTTTATAAATTGTCAAATGCCATTTCTGAATTCATAAATACTACTAAATTTACTTTCCTTTACCAAAATATTGTTGTCTTATATGTTTCAGTTTAAATTTTTTGGGCTTCCCTCCCCCAACCCTTTCTAAAAGTTTGTTCATTTGTCATTCTGCCTTACCCTATTTTTTTCATTAAGGAAAACATCTCTATGAAAAGTTTACCTGGTGTTAACACCTTACACTCTCTGTTATGACTTTTTTTCTTTATGCAAAAAAGCTTGCACGCTTTCTGCTATTGTATTGTACCCAGCACTTCACACACCTCCTCACTTCACATCTGGCTCTTTACTCCCCTCACAATCTTAATAGATG
>WNWK01022361.1:0-32670 GCA_009830355.1 Cherax destructor
AGGTTCATGTGGAACACCCCAGGGTAGGTTCATGTAAGAAAAAAACCCCCGGGTAGGTTCTTTTGGGAAACCCCAGGGTAGGTTCATGGGAAACCCCCCCGGGGGTCGGGGCCCTTTTTTGGGGAGGGAAACACCCAGGGTAGGTTCATGTGGAATCCCCGGGTAGGTTCTTTGGGGAAACCCCAGGGTAGGTTCATGGGGAAAACCCCTGGGTAGGTTAAGGAAAAAAAGGGGGGAGGTTCATGGAAAAACCCAGGGTACGTTCTGGGGAAAACCCGGGTAGGTTCATGTGGAAAAATTTTGGGGGGGTTTTTGGGGGGAAAAACCCCCGGGTAGGTTCGGGGGAAACCCCCCTGGTAGGTTCATGGGAAACCCCGGGGAGGTTCATGTGGAACACCCCTGGGTGGTTCATGGGAAACCCCAGGGTAGGTTCATGGGGAAAAGGGGAGGTTCAGGGGGAAAAACCCCCCGGGGAGGTTCAGGGGAAACCCCCCCCGGGGAGGTTCATGGGGAAAAACCCGGGGCCCCCCGGGAAATTTGGGCCCTGGAAATACCCCTGGGTAGGTTCATGGGGGAAACCCCCCCGGGTAGGTTTTTGGAACACCCCCTTTGGGGCCCCTGGGGGGAAACCCCTGGGTGGTTATGTGGAAAACCCGGGATTTTTGGGGGGGAAAAAACCCCCCCGGGTAGGTTCATGTGGAATACCCCTGGGTAGGTTCATGGGGAAAACCCCCCCGGGTAGGTTCTGTGGAACACCCCGGGGTAGGTTCAGGGAAACCCCGGGGTTCATGTGGAACCCCCAAAAGGGAGGTTCATGTGAAACACATAGGGTAGGTTCATGTGGGGACACATAGGGTAGGTTCATGTGGAATACCCACGGTAGGTTCATGTGGAACACCCCTGGGTAGGTTAAAGGGGGAACCCCAGGGTAGGCCCATGGGAAACACCCCTGGGTGGTTCGGGAAAATACCCCTGGGGGTTCACGGGGAAACCCCCCGGGGTTTAGGGAACCCCCCGGGGAGGTTCGGGGGGCCCCGGGGTGGTTTTTGGGGCCCCCTTGGTAGGTTCATGGGAAAAACCCTGGGTAGGTTCATGGGGAAACCCCCCCTGGGTAGGTTCATGGGAACCCCCCCAGGGAGCCAGGGGAAACCCCCCGGGTGGTTTTCAAGGGAACACCCCAGGTTGGGTTCATGGGGAAACCCCCCTGGGTAGGTTCATGGGGAAACCCCCCCAGGTTAGGTTTTTTGGGAACCCCCCTGGGTAGGTTCATGGGAACACCCCAGGGTGGTTTTTGTAAACCCCCAGGGTTTTGGTTTTCCAGGGAAACCCCGGGGTTTTTGGTTTTGGGCCCCTTTGTGGAACCCCCCGGGGGTGGTTCATGGGGCCCCGGGGTAGTTCATGTGGAACCCCCCTGGGTGGTTTTTCGGGAAAAATTCGGAAGTTAAGGGGGAACACCCCTGAGAAAGCCACGAAGGCAGAGTCATAGGGGGGTTCCCCTGGGTGAGGTCACCCTAAGGGGGATGGTCCAGGGGTGGGAAAAGATTCCGATTTGGGGTGTCTGACAAGTTCACGTGGGGGAAAAAAAAACCCAAACCCCAGAAAATTTAAAACCGTAAAAACATGGGGGTATCTTTACTGTAGATTTTTCCAGTGGCTTTATCAAAAATTAAAAGGAATTAAGAAAAAACTGTAAACCCCAAACAAAGGACGGGGTATTTTATACAGTTTTCACTTTTTTCCCCTTAAATTTATTAAAAAACCCTGGAATTAAAACCCCTACAAAAAAGATACCCAGATTTTCCCCAATTTTAGTTCTTTTTTTATATCATTCCTGTAAAAATGACCCCCGCAAAACAGAACTTTTAAATGAATATTTTAGTCACGTTAACTTTTCTTTTAATGGGAAAAAGATTGCTTTGGCCGAAAAAAGTTAATGATATTGAACTTTTTTTCTTTTCTTTTAAAGTTACATGTGTTGTATGTTTGTATTGCGTTGGGGGGGAAACATGAGTGGGAATGATTGGTGCGAGTTGGAACTACTTGCTGCCCTAGATCACAACAACAAAATTTTTTATTTTAATGTGCGTTTAGATATATTTATCTTTGAATAACTGGGGAGTTCCTGTGTTCTTTTTTAACTCAAAATCAAAAATTCCCTCACATTCAATTTTTCCCCCCAGGGGTAACTCGCACTCGCTTTTGGACCCCCCACTTTTCTCGCCAAAAACCCGCACCGGGTCGCCCAAGATCCTTTTCACTCGCTCAAGGGCCCCCGCACCGCTCGCCAACACCGCCGGGGGGAACCCCTTGGGGGAAAAAACCCCCCCCGTGGTGGCAAGAACCCCCCTTGGGGGAAAAAACCCGCAAGTGAAGAGAAATTTCTTCCCATCCTTAGTGTGTAGCTTGTGGGTCACGATTTACACTGGCCTTTGCTGTTAAATGATGGGAAGGTGTTATAAGTAAGGAAGAATATGCTTTTTCCCAAAACCAAGAAAAAAGGAGGGGGGACATTATCCCGAATGAACTAAAAAAGTGGTAGTACATTTTACCTAAGAATAAGGTAAAGGAATACATTATCCTGGCAACCCCAAAAGCATGGTAGGGGAATACATTACCCTGGTTAAAATGCAAAGGAAGGTAGGCAGTGGTAGGATTACACTGTCATGGACTTTTTCCCCAAAAAAGAATATAGGGTAATACAGTGTCTAGGCTATCTTAACAAGGTAGATGGCAGTGTGTCAGGGGGGGCAGAAACCTGGGTGGGGGAGGGGGGCTCAGGGGGCCACTTTTGGGGATGAGAAGCAGTGTGCCAGGGCTTTTTCCCCTTTTTGGGTGGGAAAACAAAATTGGCGATATGACCACTTCCCCGGGGGAGGGCAGTGTGTTGGGGTGGTGGGACCCACCCCCCTTCCCCGGGGGGCGGGTGCTGGGGCTGGTAGGACCCACTTCAGGGTGAAACAGCAGTGCCAAGGGTGGGGGTTTTTTTTTCCCAAAAATAAATTTAGAACGATGGCGCCACTAACCCACCCTTTTTTTTCCACTAAGTATTGTAAATTTGAGGAGGAGCGATGTAGAGACGCAGCCAAGACATGATGGGTAGGGGTGTGTACTCCCCGGGGTTTGGTTGCAGGGGGGGAGTGACAGCTCCTGGCCCCGCCAGGAGGGGTGTGTGCACTCACCTTTTTGGGGGGTTCAGGGGGCGGGGTTGGCCCGGGGGCCCCTCTTCCCCTTTGGGGCTACTAAAAGGCACTCTTCCTGCTCCCCTGAGCTTTATCTTTCCCCCTTTTTAAAAATATGTATGGGGCCTGCCTCCCACTTCCCCCCGAAAAATTCCACTTCCTGAAAAACGGGGTGAAAAACTTCCCCAAAATCTCTGTGATTCATCTGAGTCTTCAACTTCCCCAATGTGTCCCCTTGTTGTTTTTTCCCCTTGTTGCTGTGTCCCATCCTCTGTGCAAAAAATTTTTTGTGTAAAAGGGGTGCGTTCGTGCGTGCGTGCGTGCGTGCTCACCTGTTTGTGGTTGGGGGGGGTTGATTCCCAGATCCTGGCGCCACCTCATAACTTGCCACTCTCTAGATCTCTAGATTTCCCCCCTTTTGGGGGTCGTGGGCCCTATTGTCCTTCTCAAAAGCTATTTGAAACCTGGCTCCACCACAACCTCGGAGACCCCCCACTTCCGTACTCAAAAAAAACTTCCCAACCCCCTGAGGCTCAGCTATTTTTTAATTCCCCTAACCTCTTCGTTGTTGTTCCTCTTACCCCCGGGAAAAAATATTCCAACCCCTTCTTCGTCAAAAATCAACCAAAATGTTGCACTTTTTATTTGTCTTAAATTTTAACAAGTAAAAAACTTTCAACCAACCCCCATCCTGGAAATTTTTTTTTGAAACCAGTTCTCAAAAGTGTTCTACTACTCTTCCCGAGAAGTTTTCCAATACCTCGCTAGGATGCATGTCGGAGAAACTGGTCTGTAGTTTAACGCTTTTGTCTGTCTCCTTTTTTAAAAAAAGGGGAACTATTTTTTGCTGTCTTCCAAATCTCGGCAAATCCCCCGTATTCATTGACTTCTTGTAGATCATAGTGGGTTTAGACAATGCTTCTCCCCCTTTTTTGAAGAATCCTTGGTGACACGTTGTCAGGACCCATTGTCTTCGATGTATCCAAGGCCATCAAAAGTTTTTTTACCTTCCTGTTGGGTTCCCCCCTGCTTGTGGGCCCCCCCTTGTTCCTTAGTATCTCTCGAAACCTCAGTTTCCACTGAAAAACCGCTTCAATCATTTTATAACCCCCTTCACAGACTTCCTTATTTTTCCCCCTGATTTTTCTTTTCCCCCTCAGTAAATTTCTTGGCCTTTTTCCCTGTTTCTTTTTTAATGTGGCTGTAAGTAGTTTTGGTTCAGACTTGGCCTTTGTTGGTATGTCATTCTCAAAGTATCCTTCAGTTTCCCCCCTTTTAGCATATGTTTGGGGCCAAAATCTCCCTCTGTTTTGTCTGTTTTTTTTTCTTTTTTTTTTCCACTCTCTCTTTCTTTTTTTTCCCCCCTTCATCTCTGGTTTAAAAAGGGAAAATTCTTTGTCAGTGATTTTCTTCTTTTTTGGAAAATGAAGGTCCTCTCAGCTAGGTACTTCATCATCTCTTCCAATGTCTTACCTTCCAAATCACTGTCTCAACCCCTTCATTCGGGGAAACCCTTTAACCTAAAAACCCCCAATTTAAAGTTTTTTTAAACCTCCCCCTATATTTTCCTCCCCTTTAGTTCTTTTGGGGCCCCGAAGTTCAGGTGTAGTCACTATCCCCCAGAAGGCTCTCATATTCTATTTCATCTATGTCAGTTGTACTTCTAGTAAAGACTAGGTCCAGTCTCACTGGCTCACCCCCCTCCCCCCTTTCCCCTGTTCTTAAAGTGCTGACCAGAAAGTTTTCTCTAATCACCTCCACCCTTTGTCCCCCCACATTCCGGTCGCACATGTTTTGCCCCAGGTCTCTAAATCTATTTATCCGTATTCTCTTATAAAAAGCCCCCAGCCCTAAATTACTTCCCCTTTTCCCCGCTATAAAAGCCCCAAACCCCCCTTTTTGTTGTCCTCATTTTTCCCTTTTAGTCCCTTTTTGGGGGAGGTTATCCCCCCTTTACTATTTTTTCCCAATTTTTTGGTATACTATAAACCTTTTTCCCCCAGTCTGATTATTCCTCCCCCCTTAAAAATCCATTGATTATTTTAAAAGTGCCATTCTTCTTTTTTCCTTTTTCCCCCTGTCTTTTTAAAATTCACACACACACACACAGCGACTCTAGGTAATTTTAAATTTGTTACATTCCCCCTCTGAAATAATTCTGAAACAATGGTGATAATGTTTTTTGTTTGAGTTGTGTTAGAACCCCAAACCCCCCCCCCCCCACAACAAGTGTTGCTGCATAAAATAAATTTTTTTTGATATTCCCGCAGGGCGTATAAAATTTTGCCATAAAAAAAGGGGTTTTGGGAAAATTACATCAGGAGTGTGTCATATCAGGAGAGGCCCCACCCGGGGGGGTGTATGCCCCGGAGGGGCCCAAACGGAAAATTTTTCCCCTATCGGGGGGAGTGTCATATCAGGAATGTGTCATATCGGGGGAAAGTGTCATATAAAAGGGGGTCACATCAAAAAAAGGGCCCTCAGGGTGTCTCTTTAAATAACCATTTGTAAAAAACGACTTTCGGGGTAACAAACTTTTTTTCAGATTTTTTTTTTAATAAAAAACATATACTCTGAATAAAAAAAATCTTATAATCTGAAAAAAAATCATAATTTTTATAATTTTTAAAAACATATTTATAAAAAACATAGCAAGATAAAAGTCAAAAAATAAAATCATATACTTAGTGCAGTGTCAAGTCGCTGCCGTTTATCGTGGCCAGGAATTCCACCCTTTTTATGATACGCCTTCTCCACCGTGTCCTCAGACCCCCCTTTCTCTTCATGGGCCCCCACGGGGTTCCCGGCCCCGTTCCCCTCTAACTCCCCCGCTGTGTCACACGACACCTTTTTTGTGCCATGGCACGCCCCCCAACATGAACTCATTTCCCCCAATAAAGCCTTTGCACCGCGTTTGGGGCCCCCCCAAATACACGACTCAACCTGTGTCCCACCGGCAGAAACTCTCTCCCGACTACACTTTTTAAAAACCCCACACCCCTTTTTAAAAAACCCCCCCGTTTTTCCCGTGTCACACAAAAAAACCACATCTTGGTGCCTTCTTTCAGGGAAAAAAATTTCCCCGGACAATAGTCTATTTTCAGGTACATAGTCGCAGGTAAGATGAAAGCCAGTAGGTAATTCTGGTGACCAGACTTGCCCTCTCCTCTTTTAGTGTCCTCATATCAAGCGGGGAAAGAACACCATCACTGTATTTTCCTTGCAAACATCACAAGTACAGGTTGCTTTCAGTAACAGGGTTTAGAGATGATAGAACTTCCAGTTCTTTTAGCACTGGAGCACTGAGACCTGTCACCACACTGCGAAAGTCTGCACCTAAAGGGGGGGGCTCCCCGGGAACTCCAGTAGTGTATCAGGGGCTGGTGGAAATTCCCGTGGAATAGGGGGAGTCCTTTTAAATGTTCCAGCCGGCCCGGGTCAAAAAGGGGTCTATGTTTAAAAACCCCTTTTACTCCCGGGCCCAAAAAGGAACTACCTAACCCCCATTGAAAAGGGGCCAAAAATGTCACATCGGGGAAAGGGGGATATCACTTTCATATGGGGAATGTCACATGGGCCCCAAAAAGGCCTCCCTCCAAAACAAAACCGATTAGAATACATTAACCCCTGGGGGTTTTGGGGGGGAAGGCTGTCCTGTCACCTTAAAGAGAGAGGAAAAAAGATGGATCCCCCGCCTCCGGAGGGGAGGAGGGGGTTTTTTGTTTTTTGGGGAGGGGGGGGAAAACATTTTGGGGAACCCCGGAGGGGCCCAAATACTAAGGGTTTTTTTTTTTTCACCCAAAAGTGCGTTTTTGGGGCTGCGCAAAGGGGGTTTTTTTAAATTTACTTAAAAAATTTAAAAAGAATTTTTGCCCACAAGGAAATTTTCTTTGAAAAACATTTTTACAAACAAATAAAAAACAAAAAAATTTTTTTCCCCCGATTAAGGGGAAAAAGGAATTTTAAAATTTGGGTGAAAGCCCCTGGGCCCCAAAAAGGGGTTTTCTTTTTCCAAAAAAAATTTTTTTTGAGAAATTTATTTTCAAATTAAAAATTTTTAAAATTTTCAATATGATAAAATTTTTTTCTTTTTAAAAAATTTTATATAATGATATTAGATATTAGATTGACAGGTGTTAAGATTCTTTAATTTTAATATGGTTTAGATTATCAAGGAAAATAAAAATTAAAACTTTTTTTACATTAACTTAAAAATGATGGGGGGAAAATAATAGTAACATATTTTAAAATTAAAATTTTCTATAAAATAAAAAATTTAGTTTTTTTAAAGTAGTTTATAGTATGACCCCTTTGGGTTTTTGGGGGAGTAGGGGTTTTTTTAGTTAAAACTTTTGATTTTCAGACAAGTTATCTTAATATTTACGGGGAATGAATTCCAGATTTTTGGGGCCCTTTATGTGCATGGGGAAATTTTTTAGGTTGATATGAACAGGGTATATCAAAAAGGATCTGTGTCGTGTGTTGTGGTCAGGGGGGCCATTAAAGTTGGGAGAGTTTTGAGGAGGGTTTATATTAGAGTGTAAAGTTTTTATATGTAGTGGGGGAAAAATAAGTATGAATGTTCTTTAGGAAAAATAGTTTGAGATTTTTTAATATTGGTGGGTATGCTTTGGGGGAATTTGTTATCATTCAAATTTGGGGGCCTTTTTTTTGTTTTATAGTGGTCTAAGGTGTTTAAAATTTTTTTCCCACAGATTCCAAGGTGGATAGGGTAGATAAGTGAATGATATAGTGCAAGGAGAGCTGATTAAGGAATTTAATAGCGTATCTTTGAAAATGTAAGGGGCTTCAATTTTTTTTGGAAATTTGTTGTATATGTTTTAAAATTTTAAACCCCTTCGGGGATTCCGGGAAATTTTTCCCCCGGGTTTTTGGGGTTTGGGGACCATTGATTTTGTTAAGTGGAAATTTTATTTCTTCCAAACTGTATGAAGTAGGTCTTGTCATTTTAGAAAAAAGCTTGTTATGTTTTATTTTAAAATTTTTTTTAATTGGGGATTAAAAATTTGGGAGTATAACGGGGTTTGGGGGAAAAACCTTTTTGGCCCTTAAAAAAAATGGGTTTGAGTGGGTTTTGATGCATTCGGTAGGTCATTTTGAAAAAGAGGAATGGGGGGCCCCAGGACATTCCTTTTTGGGGGGCCCCGACTGCAATTTTTTTAAAGGAAAATTTTTTCCCCTTTTTTACAGTTTTGGCCTTTTTTTTGGGGAGGTTTTGATTTTGGGAGTTGGGGGGTCCCCCCCTTTAAACCCAAATGTGCTAATTTTGTGAGCAGTAAATCATGGTCGACTGTATAAAAAACTTTGATAGATCAATGAAGATTCCCAGGGGCCCCCTATTTTCTCAAGTGCTGTATATATTAACTCCAACATTTTAATAGCATCGTTTGTGCTCTTGTTTGTCCTGAATCCAAAAAACAGGGTTGAGTACATTGGGGAGACGAGGTAGGAGTAGATTTGTCTATAATTTTTTTCCCAAAATTTTGAAACTGGGAAATTAGAAATTGGGCTATAATTTTCCCCAGGTCTGTTTGATCACCCCTTTTTGTGGATGGGGTGACCCGGGGCTATTTTGAGTTTTTAAAAGGTGGGGGCTTAAGGGGGTTTATTGAATAGTGTTGTTTTTAAAAACCCAGTACCTGAAATTTTTTTGAAAAAAAGTTGGTAAGTTTTTTATGCCCCCTTTTTTTTTTTTAAAGGGGGTGTTGAATGAGCGAGATTCCCCAAGGGGTTGGTAGGAGCGGGGAATAGCTTTTTGGGGGTAGGTGTTTGTGGGGTAGTCTGTTGGACGGGGGGTTTTAATTTTGGGTTTTACTCCTTGATTCTTTCCTATGGTGGAGAAGAAAACATTAAGTCTGTTTGCTGTCTCAGCAGGTGGGGTAGGGGTTCATCTGTTTTTGATAATTTGATGGTTTTTTTGCTATCTTATTATTTCCTAGAATTGCAGATAGGGTCTTCCGGGTTTTTTTTCATATCCCTTTTTTATGTTCTGATTTTTTTCATAATAAATTTTTTTTGATTTTTTTTTTTGGGAAAAGGTTTGAGAAAAACGTTTGGTTTTTCCCCCTGGTTTTTAAAAACCCCTTTTTTTTTTTTTTCATATTGGTGCCTTTTGTTAATGGATTTAAGGATGCTGGGTGTTAGCCAGGGATTGTTAAGTCTTTAGCTGTGATCTGTTTAGTTTTTTAGGGCAATGTTTGTTATAGGGGGGGTGGGTTTTTAAAAATTCTTGATTTTCATTGGTATCTGTATATGTTTCTAACTCATTATGCCACCCCAATGTTAATCATAGCTTTTAAAAAGGTTTTTACAGCTCCCTCATTATGTAGTGGGGAAGGTAACTTTTGTAATATCTAGGGGAATTTTTTACCGTTAGTTATAAAAAAAGGTCGGATAGTGGTCTGTGGTGTTGTCTGTGATGATCCCGGGGATTTTAGAGGGGCTATAGTATTACCCCAGATGGGTTAGAATGAGGTACTAGTCGGGGAGATTCTTGTAGGTTTTGATTTTTTTTGGTAGAAAAAACAGTGCTCATAGTTTTTTGGGAATTTTGTTTCTTGTGGGCCCTTTCCCGGAGGAGATTTATATTGAAGTCTCCTGTGAGCAAAGGTCTTTTTTCATGTGTGCATCAGTTATTAGGTTACCTATTTTTTTAAAAAATTAAAAGTTTGATTTGGGGAAACTTAGATGTTTATCCTGTGGGGGGTTTTTTCAGGTTTTTTTTATTTAAATTTAGCTAATTTTATTCTATGCTCACCCCTTTTGCAAGAGTTATTGATAAAAAAGTTGATCGGTAATATATAGCTATTCCACCCCCCGCTGATCTGTCCCCCCAAGGGGAAGGCTGTTTTTAAACCCGGGATGGCATAGACATCTGTAGTATCAGGGGGTTTAGCCAGGTCTCAGTGAGTGTATGATTGACATATTGGTCTGGAGGGATTGGGTAAGTGGAGGGTCATAATTTTTCAAAAAACTAACATTGTAATTGAAGATAGTTATGTTATTGTTGGCTCTGAGTAATGTCTTTGCTTGATCTGCTGTGTAATAAATTGCAGTTGCTGTTGGAATCATGTAAGTCATTTTTTAAAATAAATTATATCAGGGGCAATTCCTGTAATCATAAGATTTGGGGGTGATTCTATAACTGAAAACCGAGAAGAATAGATAATACTAAACTTAATAATATGGTACTAGATTAAATTCCCCCGGAACTATTTGATTATTAACAAAATTTTTTAAAAAATTTGTAAGATACGGGTATTTGACAGAGTTATTGGCACGTGAATTTGTACCTTAGTCAATTTTACAATGAATTAAAATTAACTATTGGGGTTTATAAGCTTGGGGAAAAAAAGAGCTAGGGGGAAAAGAAAAAACAATGAAATAAAAAAAAAGTACCTGAGTTAGCACCTTAATTATTATAATAAAATTAATAAACCCCTTTTTGGGGTTGAATTTTTTTTTTTTTTAAAAAAAACCAGGGAATATAAAGAAACAATGAGGGTTTTAAACTTTAGGGGGAAATAATAGTAAAAAAAAGAGTAAAAAAATTTAACCAAAATTTTTAACCCCTTAAAAATTAATGGGGGTTTAAAACTTTAGGGAATATAATGGTAAAAAAAGAGTAAAAAAAATTTAGCAAGGGGAAATTGCACCTTAATTATATTTTAAAGCTTCAAGTAAAGGAATTATTGGATGAAAGGCAGTACTAGGTATTGTTTTTTTGGGGGAATATTTCAAGAGAATATATAAATGGGGATTAAATTAAATGGACAGATAGGAAAAAAAAAAAATTAGAAACAAGATTTGATTTATATTATAAAGTTTAACAAGTAATAAAAGTAAAGTAAAATAGTGTATGGGTAGTTGGTACTAGCTAGTATATAGTACAAAATTTCAAAGTGTTTTTTAAAAACTAATACACCACACGTATATTATGTGTTGAGGACAATTTTAAAAACAGTAATGGTAATGTCAGCTTGTCTAAGGAAGTTGGTGAGATCACGTTCGTTTGATATAAAAAGCTGACCTTTTGGGGTACTTTTCGAACTAGTATTTTCCCATCACGAGCGAAGCACTGATGGAGGGTTTCCATTTTAAAATTTTCACCCCAAAACCAAAGGGGTTTTATTTTCCCCAAAAGGGACTCATTGATATATACCCATTTTTCACAAAATTTTGATTTAGGGGTCCTTTTTTTGCTATGAATGAAGTCTGATCATTTTTAGGTTTACCTTTGTTTTCCTAAAAAACTTTTTCCCTTTTTTATTTCATTGCTTTGCACATTAACTGGTAGGTGGTTTGTAATATTTTGGGGTAGCAGTTTCCTTGCACTGGGATTGACTTATGTCTCTGGGAATGTGGTTGCTTTTATAACTCTCAGACAAATTATCTTATTCGGTTTTTTATTTTTAAAAACCGGGTATTCATAAAATCAGTGTGCATGTTGTTATTCCAGCCCTGATTTTCTTCCCCTTATATTCAGAGTTTTTTTTATCGGGGTACTGGTTATAGCTGTTTGAGTATTTTTTTTCAGTTTTTCCCCGATGTAATTTTTTTTTGGGTTTGGGGTTTTTATCTAAAAGGTTGTTAGCGGGGTTTTTTTCCTTTTTTTTTTATTCTTTTTTTTTCCCCGTTTCCCCGGGAAAAAGGAACCCCAATATTTTCAGGGTGTCATCCCGGGTTGGGGAAGGAACCTACGGGGGTGGTGGGGTTGGGGGGGGCAGCCATGGTGGGGGGTTTAAATTTTTGGGGCCGGGGCCCGGGGGGGGGGGGTTTTTTGGGGGAACCTTTCGTTGTGTGAAAATGTTGTGTTTCAAAGTCCTTAGCGTTGGTTTCACTTTTTTTTTTTGGTTCCCCTGCGTTTCCGTCATAGTATCACTAGAAAACTAGGAGGCTTTTTTTCCCCTTTGCTTGGGTTAGGCGTTGGGGCTGGCAGCGCGGGCGATGTTTGGGTTTGCAATTTTCTTCCTTAGATCTTCAATTTTGTTAAGGTTTGGGGGTAGCTTTCCCCTTAGTTTTTTTTGGGTTTTTTTGTGATCTACGGGGTTTTGGGGCAGTTGCCCCTTCTTTGGGGCCATCACAAGCTTTGATGAGCGCTGTTTTTTTAAATAAGGGCTGCTAGGATGCCCCCTTCTGACGCTCGTTCCATTGACTACAAGGTACGTTGCATTGACTACAAATCACGTTGTTTTGACTAAAAGGGCCCCCTGCTTTCACTACAAGGTACGTTGTTTTGACTACAAGGCTCGCTTTTCACTACAAGGTACGTTGTTTTGACTACAAGGCTCGTTGTTTGACTAAAGGTACGTTATTTTGACAAAAAACTTTTTTTCCTTTGACAAAGGGGTACTTTTTTTTGGCTAAAGGCCTTTCCCCTAATTCTTATAAAAAGGTTTCCCCAATGGTTTGGGGTTACGTGTGTGTTTTTTTCCCCCCAAAATTGTGTTGTACTCACCTAGTTGTCCCCTTAGTTGGGTTTGAGGGTCATTCATAGCTCCTGGCCCCCCTTTTACCTTTTCCTCCCCCTTTTATGAGCTTTATCATACCTCTTCTTAAAGTTATGAATGGAACCTGCCTCCATACATCTTTTTCCCCCAAAATTACTTCCTGACCACTCTGTGACTGAAGAAATACTTCCTAACATCCCTTTTTCAAAATGAGCCCCTTAACTTCCAACCCTTTTCCCCTTTTGCTGTGTCCTATCCCCCGAACATTCTGTCTCTGTCCACCTTGTCAATTTCTCTCAGTATTTTTTTTTGTCGTTATTTGTCCCCCCCATCTCTCCTGTCCCCCCGGTGTCGTCAGGTCGATTTCCCCCTTTAACCCCCCCCTCATAGGACATACCCCCCTTGCTCCCCGGGTTTTTCTTGTTGCAAACCCCCTTTCACTTTCTCTTTTTTTTTTAAAGGCTAGGTGTGGGTTTTTCCCAAATGGTGCCATACCCAATGGGCCCCAAAAACCCCCGTGTACAGGGTTCCCACGATTCCTTATTAAGATGTCGGAATGCTGTTGTGGGTTTCCTAGGCACCCCCTCAGCAGTTATTTGGGGGTTATGGCGCCTCAGGAAATTTTCCCGGTGGAAAACACCCCCCATCTTTTTTTCCCTTAGTGAGGTTTGTAGTCTCTGGCCCCCTAGACTGTACTCCGTCTGCGGTCTTCTTTTCCCCCCTTCCCCCCAACTTCAATGATTTTGCACTTGGTGGGGTTAACTCCAGGAGCCAATTTTTGGGGCCCGCCTTGCAGCCTGTCCCCATCCCTTTTTTGTTCTGCCCCGGGTTTTCCGGTTGTTCTCCTCCCCCAACTTCAAATCATCTGCAAACCCCGGGGCACTTCGGAGTCTATTCCTTCCGTCATGTCGTTTTTCGAATACCAGAAACAGCACTGGTCCCAGGACTGACCCCCCTGGAACCCCACTCGTCACAGGCGTCCACCGGCACCCGCCACGTACCATGACTCGCTTCTGTCTTCCTGACAGGTTTCCCTGGTCCCTTTGGGTTTCCTGGGATCCCCCCCTGGCCCCCCCGCTTTTAATTTCCCGGGGGAATGTGTCAAAACCCCTTTTTTCAGTGTGTGTGTGTGTACTCACCCCCGTTGTGGTTGCAGGGGGGAGTCACAGCCCGGCCCCCCTCTTCCGATCGCCAGGTCCCCCCCACTATGCCTGAGTCACTCTTTGTTTTTTTGGCTTCAGTCCTGCTTTTCCTGCTTCCCCCCCTTTTTAAATTTTTTCTATGTTCGCCCCAAAACCCCGTGGTCACGGGGTTGGGGGGTCTTTGATTGATTTCAATACTAAAAGGGAATAAAAGGGCCAGTTTTTGCTGGTTCTTTTTCCCTTCCCCCCCTTTTAGGCCCCCTTTTGGGTTTGGGACATGAATTTTTTCCCGTACTACCCCCATCTTAGCCCCCTTTTTTGGGCCCCCCTTGGGGCCCAGGTTCCCCCAGTCTTTTCCCCGGGTTGGGGAAAAAATTTTTGATCAGTAGCTTCGCCCTGCCCCAAAAAGCCCTTCTGGGCCCTTCCAGCCATTGTGTCCCTTTTGTTTTATTACTATCATAAAAACCCCTTCCTTTTCCCCCCCTGCCCCCTGGGGTTATACATCACTGCAATTACCACCTTGGGGAAATCCTGACGGGGAAATGTTCCGGGAGCCTTTTTTTTCTTCTCCTCTGTCCCTTTTTCTCCAGCCATAAAACCCCTTTGGGTTTTTTAAAGGCTCCCCCTTTTTCCACCCCCTCTGGCCCCCCTGTCTTTCCTCAGGATTTTCCCGGGGGTGGCATCTTTTTCCCAGGCTTGGTTTCTGTGGGGTTGGATCCAGTGATGCCTTTTTTTCCCCCATTTCCCCCCACTTATTCGTTATTCCATCAGGTTGGTGTACCATACCTTCATTTCCCCCTCTCCAATACTGTGTTGGGGGGGGCCTGTGGGGGGGGGGACCTGGTGTGGGATTCTACAGAGTGTGGGGGGGTTGAATTTTTTCCAGGGGTTTTTTGGGATAGCATTTTGGCGGGGGGGTTGGGGGGGTGGTTCTGTCTGTGCTTGTGCTTGTTGCTGTTCCTTTAAAGGGCCCCTCTTTTCTAATATGTCCTTGTTTCTCTTCCTACCCCCTTTTGTTTTTGTGTCCTCTCCCTCAGCTGCTGTTATTCTGTTTTTGTTCTGTCTGGGTTAAAACACCCTCTTGTATTTGACGTTTCCCCCTTAACCGTGGTTTTTTGCAGGACCCCTTTTTTCCCCGTTTCTGTCTTGAAAATCAGTTTGTTTGGGGGGTTTTTCCCCTTTAAAATTTCCTATTCTTGACCTATTCAGTTTTTCCCGCCTTTTTTTTTTTATGATTTTTTAACCCCCTTTTTTCTTTCGCCGTCTTCATTGTGTCCTCCCCTCACCTTTAAGCCCATGAATAAACACTGACCTCCCTCTCCTTCTTCCATTTTTTTTCCCCTTTTGTGTTTTGGACCCCTTTTTGTACATGGCCATAGCCCCCTTTTTTTTCCTGCAACTTTGGTATGGTCATGCCTGGGGTTTCCCCTTTCCCCCTTTCCCCCCTTTCCCTTTTAAATACCCTTTTCCCCAACACCCCCTTCCTCGCCATGCTTGGGACTGTGGGCCCCCGGGTGAACCCCATTTTCCTTTTTTCCCTGGGCTCCCGTTCAGTTGGGGTGTACCTGCTTCAGATGCTGTCTCCTCGGGGAAAAAAGTCCTATAACTCACTTCAACCTATTTATGTCATATTCCAGGGCTCGTATTTGGGGCCTTCTGAGGCTTCAGCTTGTACCAAAATTATTTTTTTAGATTTAACCCCATTTTTATTAAATTTTTTCTGCCATTTCGACCACAACATCAACGTATCCAGATTTTTCAAGTTCCCCCGAGTCCTCGTCAGAATTTATCTGACGGCTTATTTTATGTAAATTGGTATATTCGTCGGGGAAAAAACAAAGTTTTCCCCAACGCCTTTTTTAGTCATATGAGGGCCCCCCCCCCAGCGGGGGCATCTGACTGGGGTTCCCGGGGGACGGTTTTTCCCTTTAAAAATTATGGTCACACTTATAACTATTTAGTGTCATCGGAAAAAATTTTCTTACGTCGCAATTTATTATTTGTCCTTAAGCTCAAAATCTCTTTTAGCTTTCCCCCCTATTTTTTTTTTTTTTTCTCTTAAATTGAATATATTGGCTCATAAGGTGACCATCAGCCTCTCTTGGTTCCCTTTTTTAAAGTCCCTCCAAATTCCCAAGAGATATTTGTCTATTGTTTTTTTCCTTTAGATTCTTTAGGTTAATTTTTTTGTCAGGAAAAATGGTTTCCCAGCTTGCGACACCCTGGGGAAACGTCTTATTGCCAACTACCTACCATCCGTCAGGGGGTTACTTTGATAAAGGGAAAAATTTCTTATTAATTTTTAACCCCGGTCCACATCTGGAAAAAAAAAAAAACTGGGACCTTTTCCCTTTTTTATCGTTATTTAGGTAACTCCGCTGTATATTAAGACTAAATGATTTGTGATCACTTCCCCCCAAAAATTTTCATTAAATTAAATTATTTTTCCCGAGAATACTTCTTTGTCAGCTCCCCGGGCAAGCATGTTATCTCCCCTACATGGCTCTATCACAAATTATTTCAGAAAAAAACTTGGATATTTCTAAAAACCAAAAACTCCCCATTTTGCGGGGTTTCTAGACATTTTGGCTCAGTTAAAAAAACTCCAATTCTAGCTCTCTTTCGTACAGTATTTAAATGTCTTAGCAATTTAGGGGCCCCAGAAATTTTTTATGGTCTCTGTTTGTTAAAAAACCCAAGGGGCACTTAGGGGTTTGATTTTCATGCTGCCTTTCCTGTGACTCTCAGTGTGGGAGAATTTTACCCCGAAGGTCATTCAGCAGACATGTCCGGGTTTTCACTTTGGGGAACCATGTCTGGTTTATTGCAATTATTTTTTCTTTGCCCATTTACCTTTAGATTAATCATTTTTTTTTGTGACGCTCCAGCTGGTCTCAGCCCGGGGCCCGGGGGGGGCGTTGACCCCAAAACCCTCCAGGTATACCCAAAGTAGTAGCATTGAGAGTAAATCTCTCACCTCCTTCCTGGTTTTTTTATGGAGCAATTGGTTTTTTCAGAATTTTATATTATGAGCTTTTTACGTTTTATAGCGACTTTCAGATATCATGTCTATTCTTGTTCTTTCCTTCCCAGTTCTCCAAACCTTTTTCCCCCCACATAAAATATATTTATCTTATATCAGTTTAAAGTAAAAAAACAATCCCCCCTTCGAGGGGAAATGGATGCGGCCCCCACGCTCCCCAGAAAGATGCCCTCCCCCCTAAATGTATACAATATTTGTCTCAGTTTTTGAAGGAATTAAGTTGTTGACAGTAATTGTCTAACCAAATTCCCAATTTTTCCCAAGATATCTTTTTTACCCACTCCTCTTCTAGGCAAAGTTTTTATATCATTGGGATCTCTTCCTTTGCCTCGATTAAATGTATAGCCCTTTTATTCTGGTTTAAAAAATTCCCCTGCCTCTCGATTTAAATCCCCCAACCTGCGGATAAGGGGTGGGTTTTTTCCCTTTTTCCCGGGGACGATATCTAATCTTCATCATGTCACCAACACCAGCCCAGGGGTAATTTTTCTGCCTCACCTTCCCATCCCCGTAACAGAATTTCGGTCCATATATTTTTTTTGGGAGTCCCCAAAACCCCAAGAATTTCTTCCCCCTGGGGGTTAAGGTTATAAACCTCGTTTACGACTGTAGTACATTCACCCAAAAAGAAAAAAAAAGGAATTTTTTCCCTTTCCCCACAAATGTATTTAAAACCCATTTTAAAACCCCACGGGAACCTGAGACCAAAGAAAACTAGTCAAAAAGATCAAAACAGAACTAGTAGAAATTAACAATTTAAAATGCCAAAAACGGGGTTGTTGTCCATTTGGGGGCAAAACAGGGAAGCGAAAAATTCTCTTTTAAAAAAATTGGGAGAAAGTAAGACTCGTGCCCCTTTCCCCGGGTTTTTTTGGGGCATGGTGCATTTTGTGAAAACTTTTGAAAAAATTTTTTGGGGGGGAGGGAAAAGATAAGATTCTGTAAATTTTATTGTCTGGAGGTCCGGGGAAGGGGGGGAAAAGGGAAAAGGAAGGAAGGCGACAGGGGGAAGGGAAAAAGGGAGATTAAAGGGATTACTAGAAGGGGAAAAATTTGGGAAGAAAATGAATGAGAAAAAAGGAAAAAATTGGGGAGGGTAAATGGTAAAGGGGGAAAAATATTTTAAGAAAAGAGAAAAAAAAAAGACTTGAGGAACAAAAGATAAACTAAGAGGAGAAGATGTGGAATCTTGCATAGTTGTTTGCAGGGGTCGGGGTTGGCACATGGCCCTTAACTTTTATCAACTCCCCCCCCCCCCCCCCCTCTCTCTCTCTCTCTCTCTCTCTCTCTCTCTCTCTCTCTCTCTCTCTCTCTCTCTCTCTCTCTCTCTCTCTCTCTCACCCATATTTTGTACATGAAGGGAAAAAAAAATTAAAAAATTTGACATGTGAAATCTTTTTTCGTTTTTTAGACGTTTCGTTTTATTTTATCAAAAAATCCTAGAATTTGTATTGAAAAGCCACTGGTTGGGGAAAATTTTACAATAAAATAAAGATGTTAATTTTTTTAAATTTTTCCCATATGTTTTGCGGTTTTTATTGGGGGGCCCCCGGCCCCCCCCCTTTTGCTGGTTACTGGGGTTCCCCTCCTTCGGGGCCTTATTGTAATTTCTTACAGCTATGCATGGATCCTGCCTCTACCCTTCATTCTGCAGGTCGTTCCCTTCCTTACTACTCTAAGGCTGAATAAATACTTCTTAAAGTCCCTGTGATTACCCGTGTTTTCAGTTTGGGGAGCTGAGCTCTATATTCCTTTTTCCCAAACTCTCAAACAATCTGCCTTTTTTCCTCCCTATCAATTCCCCCTCAGTTTTTTAATTTCCCCCTAGTTTTTTTTCCTTTAAAATCTAATGTCACCTCTCCTCTTATGAATCCCTTACCAGTACCCCTTGAAAAATTGCATTTTTTTTTTTATATCCCAAACCCGGGGGTTCCTACGGGGGCTGATCTCCCAAATATTTTCCCCCTAAATATCATGAAACTCCCGTTTTTTGGTTTTGTCTTAGATTTGTCAGTGCATTTGCTGCAGCAGTTATTTGGTTTATGTTCACCTCGGGGGATATACTCGGTTTTTACACTCCCCCCATGGTTTTTTTTGAGTGAAGTTTACGGGTTTTTTTCCCCCAAAATTTGCTCCTCTGGTTTTTTTCCCCCTTTCCCCCCCAAAAACATAATTTTCATTGGGGTTAAATTCCAGTAGTCTTTTTTCAAACCAGACCTGCAGCCTGTCCAAGTTAATGGTCTTCCCTGGTACACATCTACTTGTATTCTCATCACTTGTTTCCCCATCGTTCAAACAGGGTCACCTCTGACTATTCTTCCCTTTCCTTTTTACTTATATAAGAAATAATAAGGGGGCCTAGTCCCCGACCCTTTTTAACCCCCTTTACGTGCCCATTCCAGCCCCTTTTTCACGAACAATCACTCTTTTTTCCTTTTTCCGTTGATGTACCTTGATCCACTGTTGTGCCTTCCCTGTTATTCCTGTCTACCCCTCTATTTTTTTATCCAAGTCTCCTTCTCTGCCAGTTTTTCCCTTACCTTTTTGAAGAACCCAATTTTAAATTTGTGAGACAGGATTTCCCCCCTCTAAAGCCATCCCTTTTTCATGTATGAACCTAAAATTTCTAGGTGCCCCCACCCCCTCCATAATCTTTCTTACATACGTCAGTAACAGCAGTTCAACATTTTTCCAAAAATTTTTTTTTAAAAAAAGGGGAAAACCCCATTTGCAGTTTTCTACACCTCAGGCAGTTGTCCTGTGTCTACTGACTCGTTAAAGATTGTGGGACACACCACCTCCGCCCCATCCCCGGGGGACGAAGAGATATGGGGTTGCACTGTTTCCCCAATGGTATCTAGCTCACACAGAGTTATTCCCCCGTTTCCCCTTGTTGTATGTATTGTGTCCATTTTCCTGTAACACTTAATTCCCCGGTTTACTGGTAGCTTTCCTGATCCCTCTGAGAATCCTCTAAATTTTTTTTTCTGGGCTCCCCCCAGCCCCGGCCCCCAGATTTTTTTCACCCTTTTCAGCCTGTTTTACCTCTTTGGGGTTTTCCCCCCTGATGTGGTTTTCCCTTTTGAGTGGACGGGGTTTGATGCTATGTCAATTTCAAATTGTTACTGACCCCTCTTCTAATTTTTCATATTCACTCGGGTTTTTTTGGGGGGTCTTTCCCTTTTTTTCTTTTTTATTTAATTTTATATTTTCCATGTTCTAGCACATTCAGTTTTGAACTCTGCCTTTGGGAAACCGGGTTTTACTCTTTTTTTCCCATTGCTTCTATTTTTGGTCAATTTTTCTGTTCTGCCTCCTGCTTTCTTCCACCTACTCCTTCTCATTCACTGTTTTCCCTCTGATTATCTTCCCCCACACCTTAATGGGGAACCCCCCTTCCTTGTACCCCCTACTTTTGAAGTTTGGCTTTTCACATCTTCCCCGGGGTATTTTATTCTCTCCACTTTAAATTTTACAAGGTATTCAAAACTCACACAAACCCCCAAGGGGCCTTTAAAAGTATTTCTTTTTTGGGATCGGGGGAAATATTTTCAACCTTGCGGTTTCCCCTCCCTCTTCTTTGGTTATGTCCCCGTTGGTGCATTAAATTTTTTTTTCCCCTCGAGCATCATAGCTCTCCGATCTTCGCCCATGTGATTGGGGGACCCCTAGTCGGTTCCTTTTGTGGTTAAAGTCTCCCATGAGCAGCAGCTTTCCCCTGCTTGTGTTTAAGAACATAAGAAAAAGGAACACAGCAGAAAATACTGGCCCATGCAGGCAGGCCAAAATTTACCGGCTTGCCAATGCCTTAACCTAGTCAGGTCAAAATTCACTTAAGGGGGGGAGACGGCATTTACCAGAAGAAAGCTGGGGGTCCTCATTTTCCCCTCCCCCTAAATTTTTTATCTAACCTTTTTTTTAAAACCCCCAACTTTAGCTTCTAAAAAGGGGACTGGGGTTTGTTCCCTTATCCCCCAACTCTTTACCAAAAAGTGGGAAACTTCAGCTAATGTTCCACCATGGGGCTGTTTTTTGGCATACTTTTTTTAAGGTATCTTGCTCCTTTGGAAAAAGGGGGACATTATCTATTATTACCCGGGGGCCCGGGCCCCGTGCTTCTCGTAGTCATCTTTTTCCCCTCATTCCCCATTTAAAAAACCCCACTTTTTTCCCTTGGGGGGACCCCCCCCCTTCTTTCCCTTACTTTTTTTTAAATTTGGGAAACCAGCCAGAAAGATCGCATCTGTTATCATCTGTGGGGGAATTTCTCTGTGGGACTAATTCTGGGGATGCCCCCTTTTTTTTGTTCCATTCATCCTCTTTTGTTATTCCATCTTTTTTATAGTACCATACTTTTTTTCTTTCTTTTTTATTAAAGGTTTTTTTGTTCTTGGATTCCTGGTCCCCCAGGGTCCCCGGGGGTTGAGGTGTTAGTTGGGTTGGGGGTTTGGGGGCTAAGTCAGGGGGGCCCCGTCCTCGTGGCAAGATGTCAGGTATAACTAGTCCTCGTAAAGTAGGTGTCAGGGGGTTAATTTTCGGGAAAATGTCATGTTTTTAAATAGTCAACGTAAAGCAAATGTTAATGTAAATAGTCCTCGTGGAGGGAAAAAGTCAGGTATAACTAGTTTTTAAAGTAGGGTTTGGGGTCTTATCCCGGGGAACAAGATGTCATTTTAACTAGTTCCTAAAGAAGTGTTAGCTGTAACTAGTCATCGAGGAGCAAGGTGTCAGGTGTAACTAGTCATAAGGGGGGAAGGTGTCAGGGGAATTAATTATCGGAAAGGTGTCAGGGTAACTAGTCATAGTGGAGCAAGGTGTCCCCGGGGTAACATATCTTAGCAAGGTGTCATGGGGGTTCTAGTCCTCGTGGAGCAAAGGGTTGGTGTGGATTCCCCCCCTTGGGGGAAGGTGTCAGGGATAAGTAGTCCCCCTTAGCAAGGTGTCATGGGAAAAACCCGTGGGGGGAAAAGGGCCCCAAAGGGAAATAGTCCTAGTGGGGCAAGGGAAGGGGGGAACATTCCTAGTAGAGCAAGGAGGGGAGTGGTAACTAAGGTGTCAGGGGGGTTTAACAATCCTCGTGAAGCAATTTTCATGGGTAACTTTAAAACCCCGGGGGAAGGTGTCAAATTTTTCTAAGGGGTCAAGGGGTTAAAATTTAAGCAAGGTGTTTATGGGAACTATTCCAGGAAAAGGGGGAAATTAAGGGAACTATTCCTATGAGCAAGGTGTCATGGGTAACTAGTCCTCGTGGAGCAAAAAGGGTCATGGGTAACTAAAACCTCGTGGAGCAATGTCAGGGGAACTTGTCCTCGGGGCCAAAAGGGTCGGGGGAACGGTCCGTAAAAAGGGTCAGGGGAACTAGTCCTCGTTGAACAAGGTGTCAGGGGGGAAACCCCCTTTTGGGCAAGGTGTCATATTTTAATGGGGCCCAACAAGGTGTTTTTGGAAAATCCCTTTGGAGCAAAAGGGTCAGGGGGAAAAAAGTCCTCTTGGGGGAAGGGGGCAGGGGGGAACTAGTCCTCGTGGAGCAAGGTTCAGGGTAACAAGTCCTCGTGGAGCAAATTTTTTTTGGGGGCTGGGCCCCCTGGAGGCCCCAAAGGGTCATGGGTAACTAGTCCTCGTGGAACAAGGTGTCAGTGGTAACTAGTCCTCGTGGAACAAGGTGTCGGGTTTTAATAGTCCTCGTGGAACAAGGTGTCATTGGTAACTAGTCCTCGTGGAGCAAGGTGTCAGGGGGAAATAGTCCTCGTGGAGCAAGGTGTCAGGGGGGAAATAGTCCTCGTGGAACAAGGTGTCATGGGTAACTGGGGTTTTGGACAAGGTGTCAGGGGGAAATAGTCCCCCCTTTGGGGCAAGGTGTCAGGGGGCTAGTCCTGTGGAACAAGGTTCATGGTAACTGTCCCCGGGGGAAGGTGTCGGGGGGTTAAAACCCCCTGGAGCCCCCGGGTCAGTGGAACTAGTCCTCGGGAAAGGTGTCATGGGTAACTAGTCCTCGGGGGAAAGGGTGTCAATGGTAACTAGTCCTCGTGGAACAAGGTGTCATGGGTAACTAGTCCTCGGGGGAAAAGGTGTCATGGGTAACTAGTCCTCGTGGACAAGGTGTCAGGGGGGAAATAGTCCCTGGATTTGGGGCCAAAAGGAACCAGTCCTCGGGAGCAAGGGTGTGGAAAATTCATTTGGAGCAAGGTGTTTTGGGAAAAGTCCTGTGGAACAAGGTGTCAGTGGTAAATTAGTCCTAGTGGAGCAAGGTGTAAAAAGGGAACTATTCCTAGTAGAGCAAGGAGTCATGGTAACTAAGGTGTCAGGGGGGTTTAATAATCCTCGTGAAGAATGTGTCATGGGGAAATTAACCCCCCTGGAGCAAAAAGGGTCAGTGGTAACTAAGGTGTCAGGGTTAACTAATCCTCGTGAAGCAAGGTGTTATGGGTAATATTCCTAGTAGAGCAAAAGGGTCAAGGGTAACTATTTCCCCGTAGAGCAAGGTGTCAGGGGGGAAATAGTCCTCGTGGAGCAAGGTGTCATGGGTAACTAGTCCTCGTGGAGCAAAAAAAGGGGGAAAGGGCCCCCTGGGCAAATTCAAAATTAGGGCCTCTGGGGGAAAGGGGTTTTGGGGTAACTAGTCCTCGTTGAACAAGGTGTCAGGGGGGGAAATACCCCCCTGGAGGGAAAAAGGGCGGGTAACTAAGGGGCCCCGTTGAACAAGGTGTCAGGGGAACTAGTCCTTGGGGAAGGGGGTCTAGTCCCCGTTGAACAAGGTGTCAAATTAGTCCTCGTGGAACAAGGTGTCATGGGTAAAAAAGTCCCCGGGAACAGGAAAAAAGGGTAACTAGTTTTTTTGGAACAAGGTGTCCTGGGGGAATAGTCCTCGTGGGGCAAGGTGTCATGGGTAACTAGTTTTTTGGGCAAGGTGTCAGGAAATTAGTCCTCGTGGAGCAAGGTGTCAGTTGTAACTAGTCCTCGTGGAACAAGGTGTCAGGGGGGGAAATAGTCCTCGTGGAACAAGGTGTTTTGGGAACTAGTCCCGTGGAGCAAGGTGTCATGGGTAACTAGTCCTCATGGAGCAAGGTGTCATGGGTAACTAGTCCTCGTGGGCAAAAGGGTCTGGGTAAAAGGGTTTCGTGGGGGAAGGTGTCCTTTTGGGAACTAGTCCTCGTGGGGGAAGGTGTCAGGGGTAACTAGTCCTCGGGGGAAGGTGTCAGTGGTAACAATCCCCCTGGGCAAAAGGGTCATGGGTAAATTTTTCCTTTTTGGAACAAGGCCAGGGGAACTATCCCGTGGGGGAAGGGGGTCATGGGAACTAGTCCTCGTGGAACAAGGTGTCATGGGTAACTGGGGCCCCGTGGAGCAAGGTGTCAGGGGAACCAGTCCTCGTGGAGCAAGGTGTCAGGGGGGAAATAGTCCTCGTGGAGCAAAGTGTCAGGGGGGAAAGCCCGGAGCAAGGTGTCAGGGGGGAAATAGTCCTCGGGAGCAAGGTGTCAGGGGGGGAAAGCCCCGGGGGGAAGGTGTCATGGGTAACTAGTCCTCGGGGGGAAGGGGGCAAAAGGGGAACCCGGGGCCCCTTGGGGGGAAGGTTCAGGGGCTGTTTTCCCTGGAGCAAGGTGTCATGAGTAACTAGTCCTCGGGGGGAAGGGTGGGTAACAGGGGGTCGTGGGGCAAGGGTGTCAGGGGTAAAAAAGTCCTCGTGGAGCAAGGTGTCATGGGTAATTATCCTCGTGGAGCAAAAGGGTCAGGGGGAACTAGCCTCGTGGGGGGAAGGTGTCATGAAACATCCCGTGGAGCAAGGTGTTAGGGTAACTAGTCCTCGTGGAGGGGAAAAGGGGAGAAACCAGTCCTCGTGGGAAGGGTGTCAGGGGGGCAGCCCCCCTGGGGCAAGGTGTCCCCGGGGGCTGGGGCCCCGTGGAGCAAGGTGTCAGGGGTAAATCAGTCCTCGTGGAGCAAGGTGTCAGGGAAACTAGTCCTCGTGGAGCAAGGTGTCCCCGGGGGAACTAGTCCTCGGGGGAAAAGGTGAAGGGGGAATGTTATCCTTGGGCAAAAGGGTCAGGGGGGAAATAGTCCTCGTGGAACAAGGTGTCAGGGGGGAAATAGTCCTCGTGGAGCAAGGGGAAAGGGGGAAATATCCTCGGGGGAAAGGGCCCCGGGGCTAGTCCCGTGGAGCAAGGGGGCAGGGGTAACTAGTCCTCGTGGAGCAAGGTGTCAGGGGAACTAGTCCTCGTGGAGCAAGGTGTCATGGGTAACTAGTCCTCGTGGAGCAAGGTGTCAGGGGTAAATTAGTCCTCGTGGAGCAGGTGTCGGGAACTGTCCTCGGGAAAAGTGTAAAGGAGAACCCCCCCTCGGGAGCAAGGTGTGGGGGGTAACTAGTCCTCGTGGAGCAAGGTGTGGGGGTAACTAGTCCCTTGGGCAAGGTGCCGGGAATTAGTCCTCGGGAGCGGGTCAGGGGTAATTTCTGGGCAAGGTGAAAAGGGGTAAACTAGTCCTCGGGAAAAAGGTTTTGGGGGGGTAACTAGTCCTGGGGGGAGCAAGGTGTGGGGGGGAAAATTAGTCCTCGTGGAGCAAGGTGTCGTGAGTAACTGGTCCTCTTGGAGCAAGGTGTGGGGGGTAACGGGGTCCTCGTGGAGCAAGGTGTGGGGGGTAACTAGTCCTGGGGGGAGCAAGGTGTGGGGGAAAAATTTGTCCTCTTGGAAAAGGTGTCATGGGTAACTACCCCCGTGGGCAAGGTGTGGGGGTTTGGTCCTGGGGGTTACAAAGGGTGACAGGGGTCCAAATTTGGGAACAAGGTGTGGGGAAATTCCCCTCTGGACAAGGTGTCATGGGAAAACTTTTTTTTTTTTTTTAAAAAAACACATTATACATAAGTTGCAATTGTATCAATCTTAACATTATACATACCAAGAACCACACCTCTGAACATAATAAAAATCAACTTTTCTTTACAATCCCCCCATTACACCTGAACTAAACAAGCCTATATATGCAACAACACTATTAATACAAACTTTCTGAAAATCAAACCCTCCAGGGTAATTCAGATGCCCCCTCAAAACCCCCCCCACCCAAAACCCCCCCCAAAAACCCCCCTACTTTTTTAATTTTTATATTTTTCCATACCAAAACCCAAAAAGGGAAACAAAAAAAACACTATAGGACACCAAACGTCCAGGATTACCCCTTTTTTCCCACCCCAAACCAGAAAAAAAAACAGTATACATTACTAAAAGGGGTGCAGATTTTTCATCCTCCAAAATAGATCCTAAATTAAATTTTTCGGCCCCCTTTTTCCCCTCCCCCCATTTTTGAATATTCAAAAACCCCTTAGAAACTTAAGACATAAGGGGTTTTTGTCTCCCATTTAAACAAAGCAGGGCCCAACAAACCGTCATTCTGTCAAAGGGGAAAAACCACTAAGTCTTTTTTATCCCGTGACTAAAGCAAAAAAATATAACATCACCCTTTTTAATTTTGCTACAAAAATTTTGCCTTCCCCACTGTCTTGACCAAAATGACATTTTAAAATTATACAGTTATTACAAAAAAGGGGAAAGCCACCTCTATTTTCCCCCCAAAAAACCCATTAACCCCCCCCCCCCCCCCGTCAGAAGCCTTTTGTCAGTAAACACACTTTCAAACCATATTTCAAAATTTAAACACCCCCGCCCCCAAAACCAGGGCACCAAGTAAGTTCTCCGTCAAAACCTTCCCCCCCCCCACACACATACCCTTAAACCTTTTCCCAAAATAAAAAAAGCCATCCCCGCACAAAAAATCCCCCCCCCTTCGAGAGTCCATCCTTTCAGCTTCCCCCTCCCCTCCCCCCCCTCCTCCCACTTCAAAAATCTGCCCACTGTCAATTTTTAAGGAAAAACCTACCCCCCCCTCCCCTAAAACAACCTATTCCTGCATTTTGTTTTTCCCCCAAAAAAGCCATAGCCTTTACTCGGACTCCTCCTTTCCCCCCCAAAAAACCATGAAACATACCGTAACCCTTTTTCCCCATACATGAGTCCCCCTTTCATCCTCATGCACCCCACCAATATCTAAACTCAGCCCCCTAAAAAATTTATTCCTCCCCCCCATCAGACAGATCACCCCCCCAAAACCTTCCCCCAAATCCCCTAAGTTTCCCAAAAAAATGAGGGGGATGCAGTATCCTCCTACCACACCTATCAAAAATGGTGTCACTGCCAACCCAAATGGAAAACCTTTTCCCAGGGGAACCCCACCCCATGAAAAAAAAACCCCTCTCTCCCCCTCGTTTCCCCGGCCCCGCAACCCCCCCCTTTTAATTCCCCCTCCAGTTTTATACGGGAAAACGGGGCCCCCCCCACCCCCATCCCCCCCCAACCCCCCCCCTTTCCCTTGCTGTAACACTAGGGTTCCCCCCCCTTTAAAAAAACTTTTTCCAAAAATACCCCCCCACTTCAACAAGCCTTCCCCCCCCACCACCATGTCTTTATTCAAACCCTTTTTCCCCCCCCCCCTTCCTTTTTGGGGAGATAGCAATATTTTCATACACCCCCTAAGATATTTCCCAATGTTTATGAGCCCCAGACCCCCAAACCCCCTTTTTAACAACCCCCCTTTAAACCCCAAACCCCCCCACAAATCTAAAAAACCTTTTTTCCCAAATTTTAGCACATCCCCACTCAACACGGAAAAAAACCCCCGCCACATACCATAATTTTCTATACACTAATGTATTAACCACTACCCCTTTTTTCTGTAATTTAAACTCCCCGTTCTCCACCCTCCCTCCCCTTAAAAACCCCCCCAACAACCTCCTCAGCATTCACTCCCCAGCCTCACAGACATCTTCCATAAAAATAACCCCAAAAATTTTTACCCCCCCTACGACGGGCCACCAAAAAATTTCCCCCGCCCCCCCACCCAGGGGAAACCCCCCTCCAACAGTTTTGATTAAAAAGTATTAATGGCAAACCCCCTTCCCTCCAAAAAAACCCCAAGAACCGCCCCGTTTTTAGACCCCCCCTCACCCCCACCCACAGTTGGGGTCATCCACATACCCCCAAAACCAGACCCATGCCCAGAACCTCTTTTCCCTCCCCTACTCCCACCTCAATAAATTTTTACAGGGGGCTAAAAACCCCCCAAAGGGATCTGCAAAAAGGGCCCTGCCGCAAACCCTTCCCATTCGCACTTCCCCCCCAAACCTTTTTTGGCCCCTTTCCTAAAACCTTTTAAAAAAATAAAAACCCCATTCAACTATCTCATCACCAAAACCTTGCTTTCTTTTATCCCCACAACATTTCTCTGTAAAATTTTTATCATACGCACCTTCCAACCCAAACCAAAACCCCCCTTTTACTGTTTTCAAGGGCCCCCGGACCTTGCATGCCCCTGATTCATACTCCGTCCGGGGGATCCATATTGCCCAGCCTCAATCACCCTCTCTAAAACCCTCTTCATCCTATTCCCCCGCCCCTTGAAAAAAAATTTTTAGTCAGTAAAATCATGGACAAACCCCTATAATCACTAATTGATTTCCTGCCTCCCTTTTTTTTAAAAACTTTTTTCCCCCTCGCTGAGTTGTTCCCCCCACCCCCCCCCTTTTTTATCCCGGCATTAATCGTACCAGACACCCCTTTTTACACCCCAATGCTCCAAAAAAAGTCTTGGGGGGCCACCCCGGGCCCCCTTTCCCCAAACCCCTTTTTTTTACGACCCATCTTTTTCCCTTTTCCCCCCCAAATTTTTTTCCATTTTTCCCCACCTTTTTATATATCTCAAGGGCTCCCTTCCCCCTCCCCCACCCCAAAAATTTTTCTTAAAACCCCCGGAAAAAATAAACTCTTCCCCAGCCCCATTTCATCTTCTGCCCCCGGGCTATCCTTCCACATCCCCTCTACCTCCAGCCCCATCACCCGCCCTGTCCCCCCTCTCCCGGGAAAGCCCGGGAAAACTTTTGGGAAGGTTGTCGCCCCCCAAGACATCGTCCAAACCCCACGAAAAAGTATCGCATTAAACCCGCCCCTTTTTATCTCTCCAAAATGCCCCTTTATAACTCCCACCTCTTCCACCTGTGTGCCCCTTTCCCCTCTCATAACAAAGCTCAAGCAGCCCCCAAATACTTCTGTAAACCATATTTCCATTGTTTTTCCCCTTTTCCCCCCTTCCTTATAAAAGTCTCAATGCCCGGTTTCGACATTGCTCCCACCTTTTAGTACATCTTTCCATTCCCCCTTTTATCTTTTTAAACCTTCTTGGGGCCCCCTTCCCCCCTCACCCCCCAAAAAATTTTCCCTTTTAAAAACCCAAACCCGAACAAAATTCCCCCCCATCCTACCCCACCAAACACCCCATGATCTGAAAAGCCCCGTTCTTTCCCAATCCCCCCTTTTTCCCCCGTGAAAAAAAACTCTGCCCAAAAGGGGGAAATTTTCCCCCCTCGGAAAAAAGGAGATCCACCCCCCCCACCCCCAAAACAAACCATCCCTGCACTCCCCAACACATCCCCCAAAAAAAAAAAGACACACCCAGCTTTTAAGGGGGGTTAAAAACCTTCTTCCTAATTACACAGTTCCAGTCGCCCCCAATTTTTGTAACCTCAGCTTTTAAAACCCCCATGAAATAAACAAAAAATCCCCCCCCAAAAAACCCCCTTAATCCGTTTATTTCCCCTTTGGGGGGCCCTTTTTTTTCCCCCAAAGTAACCCCACCCCCCCCCCCCCATGAACTCTGACTTCCTCCCCTCCTCCCCCCCCCCAAGTCAACAACTGAAAGGGGGTGGATCCCCCCCTACAAAGCCCCCCCCCTTGGAAAATTCCCCTCCCCCGCATACACTTTATACCCTTTTTAACAACAAATTTTACCATTTTCCCGAAATTGTGCCCCTGTAAGAAGCCTATGTCCACCATTTTCCGTCCAAAAAACCCCCCCCCATTTCCTCTTAACCTCGGCCTTCAGACCATTCACGTTAAACGAGATACACTTGAATAAAAAGGGGGTTTTCCCTTTTTTCTTAAAAATTTTGCTTCGTGCTTTTCTGGGCTTCAATAACCTTTTTTGTTGTCCTGCACACCCTTTACCTTTTCTGCCCTCTGCACCCCCCCCTTTTTCCTTTTTGGTGCCTCCCCCATATCTTTCTTGTTTTTGGCCAGGCGTCAGGACTTCATCACCCGGCCCAGGATCCCTTTGGGGTTTAGAACCAAAATCCTGGAAAACCCCCAAAATTTTCCCCCTGTGCACTGTTACCTGCACCTCCCGGTTTAAACAGCTGGGGTCAGCCCCATCACCCCAAATTTTGCACCCATTAACACCCCCAGCCTCACTGGCTTCCAAAACCCCCCCATCCTGGGGGGGATCCAAAATCCCCCCAAATTTCCCCCGGTAATGCAGCATCTTCCAAATTACAGCCTCCCTGTCTGCTGTTTTCCCCCCACCCTTTCCTTTGGGGCACAGTTGGCAAAATTACATATCTCCTCCGGGCCTTTTAACAATCTCACTCCATGTGCCTTTTTTGGGGCCACTCCACTTCCTCAACCCGTACAGTAGGCTCCATTTTCCAAATTTAAAATTCCTTGTACCATATTGCTGTCCCTGCCTCCTGGGGACACTCTGCAGCAATATGTCCCGGAACCCAGAGTCTGCATGTCCGTTTTTTTCCTGCGTAGGTCACATAAACTTGAGTTCTAAACTCTTCCAAGACCACAAAAGGCGGTATGGCCCGGCTTAGGGGGATCTTGGAGGGTAAAGGAACCTTCCGGGAATCCCTCATAGATTCCTTCAGTCCATCGTCCCATCGTTGCATAGTGGATGACTTTTCCTAATCCTTGAAAACATGCCCCGGTGTCTTGCTCATCCGCCCGGGCAAATTACGAATTTTGACATATGTATGGGGGTTAGAAACATCTTTGAGTTTCACTTCCCCAAGGAGCATTGATAGGCATAAAATTCCCCATTTTTTTAAACCAACCCTATAAACGCCGGTGGACGACAGTTTACAAGATTCTTGTACTCCCATTGAGCGCAACCCCTAGATGTCCTAAAATTTCTAATCCAAAAACGTCTCGTAGAACGGGGGGGTAACACGCCGTGGGGGGACACACCCCCTTTTCCCTCAACACCTTTTTCCCCCGTCTGAACGCCGTCGCCATTTTGAAAATGAAAATACCCGGGGCTCTTTTTTCCCCCCAGAGGCCGGGGAGACAACCTGCTGCGGGGAGGGGCTGGGCGACGAAATGTTCTGTTTTTTTGGGCAAGGTGTCATGAGTAACTAGTCCCCTTAGAAGGTGTCGGGGGGGAACTAGTCCTCGTGGAGCAAGGTGTCAGGGGAAAAAGGGGGCCTCGTGGAGCAAGGTGTCATGGGTAATTAGTCCTCGTGGAGCAAGGTGTCGGGGGGAACTAGTCCTCGTGGAGAAAAGGGTCATGAGTAACTAGCCCCGGGGCAAGGTGTTAGGGGTAACTAGTCCTCGTGGGGCGGTGTCAGGGGTAACTAGTCCTCGGGGAAAAGGGGGGTCATGAGAATTAGTCCTTTTTGGGCAAGGTGTCAGGGGTAACTAGTCCTCGGGAGCAAGGTGTCGGGGTTTTAAAGGGGGCCTCGTGGAGCAAGGTGGGGGGGGGAATTAGTCCTCAAGAAGGTGTCAGGGGAAAAATAGTCCTCGTGGGGAAAAGGTTTTGGGGGGTAACTAGTCCTCGTGGAACAAGGTGACAGGGTTTTTTTTAGTCCTCGTGGAGCAAGGTGTCGGGGTAACTAGTCCTGGGGGGAGAAGGGGTTGGGGGACTCATAGTGTCAACATCTGCATAATAAATCTTCCACAATCAGCAGCATCTTTCTTAGGAACCTTCCCCCTTAAGGGGGGTATAATGATAATAATGAACGGTTTTTACCCAAAAAGGTTTAAAATTCCCCTATCATTTTTCCCTAGACCCCCGTAGTTGATCTTGGGGAAACCATTAGTTGGAAAAAAAATAAAAGGGGGTTATTCCGTTGATCATGAATTTAAATTACTGGATCCCCAATTAATCAGTGTTGGGACTTAAAAAAAGGTTATCAGATTTCAGAAGAGATTCATTGTGAATATATTATTTTCTGTATTTTAGATCTGTCAAAACAAACCAAAATTTTACCAAAAATAAATAATGTACATGACCAGTCAATTTTGGGGGACCTTGATAAATGTAATTAAACAAATATGTCAAGAAGAAAGTAAATCCAAAAAGTAAAAATGTTTTATACGTGTATATACATTTTATCATGTGTGGGGGAAAAATTTTTTGAGCAAAAACAAAAATATGTATCAATAATGAGGATACTTTTTCGTTGCCGATTCAGCAGCCCCCCCCAGCGCCCGGGGCCCAGCCGCAGGGGGCCCAGCTGGTGACTCCCCCACGGAAAAAATTGGTCTACAACTCTGGAGCTAAAAAGAAAAAGGGGAATGGGGTAGATTGCCCAAAAGGGGGGATATGGCAATATACATTCATTAACTGAATATTGAAAAATGCCTTATTTACTTATTTTTTTGGGCTCGATGGCCCGCCCAAAAGGGTTTTTAAATGGAAAAAACCCAAAAAGCCAGATCTGGGGATCCATTGGACTGACTGACATAGTGTGCTTTCTGGAAATTTTTCCCCGGTATTGTATCGGGGCCCTGGGTTCCCCCGGGTTGTAGCAGAGATGCAACCCCCTTTTTTTGATTGGGGAAACTGTGTTCACGGGGGACTGTTTGCCGACGAATGTTCCCCAAACTCCCCCACACTGTCTTTCAATCGGGGTTTTTTCACAGTGTTAAGGCCCCATCTAAAAAAGGAGTTAGGTTTTTTCCCCCCCGGCCGGCAGTCAAGGGGTTACGTCATCAAAAACCTTTTTGTTTGACTGCCGAGCC
>WNWK01022362.1:0-32670 GCA_009830355.1 Cherax destructor
TTAGCAAGCATAAAGATATTGTCTTTGTTGGGTCCCTGGTCATGTTGACGTACAGGGCAATGAACAGGCAGACACTGCTGCGCGGTCAGCAGTACATGACCTTCCAGTTTCATATAGAGGTGTTCCTTTCACGGACTATTTTGCGGTCATTGCTACCCACCTTCGCACCCATTGGCAACAACGCTGGTCTGACCTGCTGAATAACAAACTTCATTCTATTAAACCGGTCATAGGTTTCTGGCCTTCTTCTTGTCACCAATGTCGAGGTTGGGAGACTACACTCTCCCGTCTTCGCATCGGCCACACTCGTCTTACTCACGGGTATCTCATGGAGAGGCTCCCTGCCCCTCTCTGTGAGCATTGTCAGGTTCCAGTGTCTGTTCGACATATTCTGCTGGACTGCACTCTATCAACGAGCACGCAGAATTTACCTCCAACGATGTCTTCGCTCTGCGGCCCTTTCTTTACCTTCCCTTCTTGCAGATGGACCCTCCTTTAATCCTGACTCTCTTGTTGACTTTTTGACAGACACTGACTTACTACACAAACTCTGAAGATTTTACCTCTAGCACCTCCCTCAGTCCCTTCTACCTTGATCTCTTGCTACCCTCTATCCCTGCACTATCCACCGTCTTGCTGCAGTCCATACCCTACTAATCATCCATCTCCCTCTTACAACCCACTCTCCCTGCATCCTACAATAACCTGCAGCGCTGTATAACCCCTGTGGTTTAGCGCTTCTATTTGATTATAATAATAATAATGGAAAAAGATTGTAAGCTGTAGAAAAGATGTACACATTTTTATGAGGAGTATTCTGTGTTAAAAGTAAGACTTTGTTAGGGAAGTGTCTTGTCACTGGTTGTTTAATATATAGTTAGGGGTTGTAAAATAAGCAAAAATTTATTTGTACTAAGTGTAAGTAGAAGTAGCAAGATTATGTACCTGTTATCTTGTGTGCTTATAAGACAGACACACACACACCAACATTCCTACCATTGTGTATAGCAACTACATGTTTCTGTTTCACACTCATTTGACAGGACAGTAGTACCTCCCTGGAGGTTGCTGTCTACCAGCCTACTACCTACTTTCATGGGAAGCATTAAACCTGTAGGGGTCATATAATACCTAGGGGATGGGAGGCATTTAGCTTCAGTCCCAGAAGGGAAGGACAGATCCAGAGCAAGGTAATGGCTATAAAGAGATTCAAGTAAATTAGTTACCTGGTCTTCAGTTGTGTAGGTGGGAAGTATTTCCAAATTGAAATTTCACACTATGGAAAGTACAACTTGCGATTGTATCAGTGTGGGATTGAATTTGGCATTCAACCATCAGATATGTACACTTTCCACTGGGTCAGCTAAGTATACAAAAGATTTAAAACATGCCATGTTATGAGTGGGGTTAGAACCCATGGCCTGGAGGTTTATGACTCACTTGCAAGGGATCTACTACTCCTGTACTGTGCTTTGTATGCATTAGTGTTATTACGATTTAGGGAGTCAGACTTCAAAAATTTTCACCACTTAGTTTCCATCAGGGCAACTGATCATTGCAACCATTATTTCACATGTGTTTTCCTTAAGGAAGGTGCCTTGATGTCAATGAGGTTCTCTTGATCCAAGGAAGTGGACCTATCCTCCCATTTCCTGGATTGAATCTGATTACCTCTCATTCTCCATGCGTTGTATGGCTCCTAAGAGTTGATACAGTAACATGTTCAACTAAATTAGTAAAAATAAAGTGAACCCAATATTTCCAGCTTAAAATCAGATTTATATGTGTGCCACTACCTGTCCCTTTTATCACGACCCATCAAACATCTGTTTCATATAAAAAATTCCACTAAACTAATATACAGTGGACCCCCGAGTTACGAGCACCTCGGAAATCGTACAATTATGTAAGTGTAATATTGTAAGTGCTTTTGTAAGTGTATTTTTGGGGGTCTGAAATGGACTAACCTACTTGACATTATTCCTTAAGGGAGAAAATTCTTTCGGTAATGGCACTTGAGCAGCCTTCTGGAATGAATTATGCTCGTAACTCGGGGGTCCACTGTAATTTGTTTATCTTATGTTTTTGGTTTATATTTTAAATATATTCAGCATTTATCTTGTTTCATGTACAGTGGTACCCGGTTTACATATTTTTCATTCCAGAATGCTGTTCAAGTGCCATTCCAAACGAATTTATCTCCTTAAGAAATGTTGTAAAATAGACTAGTCCTTTTAGACCCCCAAAATTACACTTACAAAAGCATTTAATAAAATAAACTTACATAAAAGGGTGAGTTTGGGGACCATCGTAAACCGGGGTACCACTGTAATAGATATGTTCCTGGTCAGTTGCACAAAAGGCAAACCTAATACAACACGTGAAACTTAAGGATTCGTTTAGAAACATTGGAAACTACACATTTCTTGTCTAATGTTTATCAAAAATATGAACTTGCCACACATACACCAGACTGCCATTGTACATAAAATGAATCTGGACAAAAAAACAAAATTAAATCATATAAAAAGATATACATACAGGGACTCTTAGTTTTAAGGAAGCCTAGGTTTTACTGATAGTGGCAATGATGAAAATTGAATGCTTGAGAAGTGGTAACCCCTGTGGTTTAGCACTTCTTTTGATTATAATAATAATTGAGAAGTGGTGCCTTGATGCTGGTAAAAAGTTCTTGATCCAGTGAATTAGTGCTACCTTTTCTTTCCTTGGATCAAACACAATGATGTTTAATACTTAGAGTTTAGGGCTTCAGTGATTATCATGTGACCATAGTTCATACTGTCTGGGTGTCGATGAGAATTTAATTTGCTTTTAATAATGTGTACAAAATTGATCAGCTTATGCATTATACAACAGAGTAGAATATATCTGTAAAGCAATTCTTGCTCATTGTACAGAACCTTTACTGGAACTTCATGAAGGTGGTGGTAGTTTTTTCTTTTTATAGAAAACACTAAACATATAGGTCACTCAGTACTTGTAGCAATAAAATAAATGTACAGTACAATAAAAACAAAGATCAAATTAACCATCAAAAGCAATGAACATGAACACTCAACACAAATCAGTAGTAGCATACCAAGTTAAAATAACCAATATCAGTTTTAAAACTCCATTAAATTATTATCAAGATGTGTAAAAGTTCCTTGAGATTCCTGGAAACTTATGAAAGAAGAGTTTACATCTCTCATTGGCATATCAGTGGAGGCTTTATTTCATGATGTCAATTAGGAGAATCAATCTCTCGCACATGCATGCACACAGCTGAAAAGTGAAGTTAGACAAATGAGCTGCAAGCATGTCAGGAAGTATTTTTACAGTCTTAGGGTGGTCAAGAAGTGAAATGATCTCCAAGTGCAGGCAGACATTCACTATATGTACAGTAGACCCTCATTTAGCACGACTTTATGTTGCGCGTTTTGGGTATTACGCGACTGAAGAATTGCGGCACATTTTTATCTAACACGACGTAAACCTTATATTACGCGATTCGCTGGAGGGGAAAATTTTTTTGAGCGCGCGGTCGCCTGCAGTGGGTTAAACCATTGAGTCAGTGGGGGAGTCCAACTGCTATCCCCAGCCACCCTCACCCACCCACGCATCTCTCCCAGTGTTCAGTTTGATTCATACGTGTACAGGACAACATACATTTTATCATTTTCATTGCATTTTGATAAATCTTTGTACACATAAAAAGATGTAAACATAAGTCTGACTGACTGACTTGACTGAATGACTTACTGATTTGACTGAATGACTTACTTACTTGACTGAATGACTTACTTACTTGACTGAATGACTTACTGACTTGACTGAATGACTCACTGACTTGACTGACTCACTGACTTGGCTGAATGACTCACTGACTTGGCTGAATCACTTGACTGACTTAATCAATCACTTGACTGACTGAATCAATCACTTGACTGACTGAATCAATAACTTGACTGACTGAATCAATAACTTGACTGACTGAATCAATCACTTGACTGAATCAATCACTTGACTGACTGAATCAATCACTTGACTGAATCAATCACTTGACTGACTGAATCAATCACTTGACTGATCAATCACTTGACTGACTGAATCATCACTTGAGTGACTGAATCATCACTTGACTGAATCGATCACTTGACTGACTGAATCAATCACTTGACTGACTGAATCAATCACTTGACTGACTGAATCAATCACTTGACTGACTGAATCAATCACTTGACTGACTGAATCAATCACTTGACTGACTGAATCAATCACTTGACTGACTTACTGAATCACTTGACTGACTTACTGAATCACTTGACTGACTTACTGAATCACTTGACTGACTTACTGAATCACTTGACTGACTTACTGAATCACTTGACTGACTTACTGAATCACTTGACTGACTTACTGAATCACTTGACTGACTTACTGAATCACTTGACTGACTTACTGAATCACTTGACTGACTTACTGAATCACTTCACTGACTTAATGAATCACTTGACTGACTTACTGAATCACTTGACTGACTTACTGAATCACTTGACTGACTTACTGAATCACTTGACTGACTTACTGAATCACTTGACTGACTTACTGAATCACTTGACTGACTTACTGAATCACTTCACTGACTTAATGAATCACTTGACTGACTTACTGAATCACTTGACTGACTTACTGAATCACTTGACTGACTTACTGAATCACTTGACTGACTGAATCAATCACTTGACTGCCTTACTGAATCACTTGACTGACTGAATCAATCACTTGACTGACTGAATCAATCACTTGACTGACTGAATCAATCACTTGACTGACTGAATCAATCACTTTACTGACTTACTGAATCACTTGACTGACTTACTGAATCATTTGACTGATTTACTGAATCACTTGACTGACTTACTGAATCACTTGACTGACTTACTGAATCACTTGATTGACTTACTGAATCACTTGACTGACTTACTGAATCAATCACTTGACTGACTGAATCAATCACTTGACTGACTTACTGAATCACTTGACTGACTTACTAAATCACTTGACTGACTTACTGAATCACTTGGCTGACTTACTGAATCACTTGACTGACTTACTAAATCACTTGATTGACTTACTGAATCACTTGACTGACTTACTGAATCACTTGACTGACTTACTGAATCATTTGCCTGACTTACTGAATGACTTGCCTGACTTACTGAATGACTTGACTGACTTACTGAATGACTTGACTGATTGAATGACTTAAAGTTAGACACACTAGTACAACCATCGACTTCAGTACCAGAACCTCTACCATCCACCTCAGCCCAGTAGGGCTACAGCATAACTCTCCACTCTCTTTACAATCATCCACAAACATCATTACCCACAATTTAAGGTAAGAAATACTATTATTTCTATTGCATTTGTAGTCTTAAGCAGTAATATATCACGACAATGAACTACAATTACATATTCGCCTTCAATTTTGCAAGATCTGTTGGTCTAAAAAAAACTTTTTTGGCTTTTTGGGGACTTCCAGGAACATAACCCTATTTTTCCCATAAGTTCTTCTAATTATCTAACACGATTTTACCTAACACGATGTTTTCAAGACCGTAACCACCGTGCTAAATGAGGGTCTACTGTACATAGTTTTAGAGCAAGTATGATTGAGCCCACAAGGTTAGGAGTAATTTTGGCAAGTGACAAGTCGAGAAGCTGGTCCAGGAACTGACATCCTGCCTCTGCAATCACAGTAATCTTGAGGTTAATGATGAGCTTGGGAAAAGTGATCACAAGTCACTTAGTTTCAATTTATCATGAAATTACATTAATAACTACAACTAAGTCAATGTTCTTGACTTTCACTTTGCCAGTTTCATAGGACTGAGAAATTACCTGGTGGGGTGAACTAGTGTGATCCACATTATTCTGTGGGTCAAGCAGGCAGTGCTGTTTGCCAGTGTGATATTTTTCAAAGCATAGTTCAAGCTGCCTAGGCTGCTTATGTTCCAAATGGGAAAGTTAGGTCAAACAAAAATGACCCTAAATAGATAGACAATAGATTTAAACATCTCATTAGTCAAAGAGAGGCATATCAGAAGGGGAGAGGGACACTTGAGAAATCAATATATTTAATTAGAAGTAAAAAAAAAAAAAGCCAAAATAGGTTATGAAGTTAGTCACAAAAGATATGAGAATTAACCCAAAAGGATTCTCTCAGTTATATAGGAATAAGATTAGGGATGAGATAGGCTTATTTAAAAGTTGCTCTGGTCAGGTCACTGATAGTGACAAAAGTGTACAATCTTCATAATAATAATAATAATAATTTTATTTTGACGTGATACATAGTTGTACAAAGGAATACAGTGGACCCTCGGTTAACGAATACCCCGGAAATCGTGCAATTATGTAAGTATAATTTTGTAAGTTCTTGTGGAAGTGTATTTTTGGGGGTCTGAAATAGACTAACCTACATGAAATTTTTCCTTAAGGGAGTAAATTCGTTCGGTAATGGCACTTGAGCAGACTTCAGGAGTGAAGTTTTTACGAAACTCGGGGGTCCACTGTATAATAGTTGAGTGTACATGTCAAAAGCCCCTTGGATGCAGAGCATTTCGGGCACACTTAATATTAAGTTTAAGATTAATTAGACTATAACAGATTAAATAGTCATTAGGTGAGTTACAGTGAGTATAAGAGAATTGAGTAGTATTACTAGGTAATGCTATATGGCTTTAATAGGTCTGGTAGAGAAGTTATAGTAGTGAATAATTACAATTTTGATTTATTTGATAAAAATTACAGTATTACAATAGAACAATTTAAACTATTTATAATATGAAGTACAATTGAGTTTTTATAAGTTTTTACACAGGAAGATACTAGAGAAATTCCAGAAATAAAAAATTATATAGATCAAGACAAAATAAATTATGCACAATCAGTCACCAGTTACGTGGATCTCAGATAAATAAAACCAAACAAATCCCTGGGCCCTGATGAACTGTTCTCAAGGGTTATAAAGGAATATAAGGAGGAACTTGGCAAACCATTAGCTAGTCTTTTCAACATATCACTACAAACTGCCATAGTGCCAGATAAGGGGAATATAACAAATGTGATACCCATCTACAAAGAAGGAGACAGGTCCTTAGCTTCAAATTATAGACCAATTAGCCTAACCTACATTGTGGGAAAATTTGTGGAATCGATAATTGCCAAGGTTATTTGAAGTCACATTAAAAGACTTAAATTGAATCAGTGAATCTCAGTACAGTTTTAAAAAAGGGCATTCCTGCCTTAGAAATTTACAAATTTTTTTCTCCAAGGTATTTGAATATAATGCAGAGAATTCGGAGTTTGGAAATTAGGAGGAGGTGCGGGATTACCAAAACGATTGTTCAGAGAGCTGAGGAGGGGTTGTTGAGGTGGTTTGGACATGTAGAGAGAATGGAACGAGACAGAGTGACTTCGAGAGTGTATAAATCTGTAGTGGAGGGAAGGCGGGGTAGGGGTCGGCCTAGGAAAGGTTGGAGGGAGGGGGTAAAGGAAGTTTTGTGTGCGAGGGGCTTGGACTTCCAGCAAGCATGTGTGAGCGTATTTGATAGGAGTGAATGGAGGCATATGGTTTTTAATACTTGACGTGCTGTTGGAGTGTGAGCAAAGTAACATTTATGAAGGGATTCAGGGAAACCGGCAGGCCGGACTTGAGTTCTGGAGATGGGAAGTACAGTGCCGGCACTCTGAAGGAGGGGTGTTAATGTTGCAGTTTTATAACTGTAGTGTAAAGCACCCTTCTGGCAAGACAGTGATGGAGTGAATGATGATGAAAGTTTTTCTTTTTCGGGCCACCCTGCCTTGGTGGGAATCGGCCGATGTGTTAATAAAAAAAAATAATAAAAAATATTTGACGAGGTAGATCATGGTAATGAATATGGTATTGTGGGTGTTGACTTCAATGAGGATTTTGATAGAGTTCTTCATCGGAGATTATTGAGGAAAGTAGTAGTATATAATAATAATAATAATAGTAAATTATTTCTACAAGTACATGTATAAGGTATACAGGTCTAGCTGGCATTAGTGACATACTACTACGTATATAGAAAGCTGCTTGTTATGCAGAGCATTTTGGGCCCCATCCTTTCCAACCCTCCTCCTTTCCCCATCCCTCCCATCTCCTCCTCTCCTGCTTTTGGTCTTTGGGGTACTCCCCTCCAAAATTCTAACTTCTAGGTTGGGGAAAGTGTGTCGTTGTCCATCCCATTCCATTGAGGCCCCCTGGTGGTTGTGGTGTTTACTGAGGAATTTGGATCATCTCCCTTAGGGATGTGCTGATCCATCCTTTGGAGTCCCAAAGGGTGGCTTTTGATACCCTTTGGGTGATGGGTATACCTCAGGAGGCTGCCTGTCAGTTCTGGGAGGTGGTGGCTGAAGGGGGTATGCCTTGTGGTAGATTTCTGACCATCCTCCCTTTTGTCTGATGAGGTGGCCTGTTGGATGCAAGGTTGCTATCCTGAATTACTGGCATGAAGGGTAAGGTAGGGCATGGGTTCCATGCCACATCTGCACTACTAGGTGTGCCGAGGGTTCTCTTGGGAGCATGGGGGGATATAGGGTCCCTTTCATTTCTCCTGGGAGCTTCTACTCCATGTTCCCCCCCTCCCCCACCATGGAGACCCATATCCATGAACTTCTTCCTCCCAGACCCCTTCTTGGAACCTCTCTTCCAACCCGATACCTTCTCTGGGTAATATTTCGTTTCCCACCTCTGGTACCAACCCTCTGGTCACCCTCTCACATCTGCACGTCTTTGACCATGAGTCCAGCTTCTCCCGTACAGTGCATCGATTTTCAGATCGTACACTCGACTCAGGACAGCCCACTTCTGGTCCCCTGTCCAAACAACCTTGACCTGTCACAGATGACTCTACCTCAGTTTCCTCTCACACTTTCAAGAAATGACCAGCTATACAGTGCCCGCAAAAAAAATCTATACGTGTCCAACGCAAAAAAAAATCTATACGTACATGAAATTTTGGTGTATACATTTCACTCACGTTTCCGCTATAGGAAAAGTGTGATGACGTAGTGTACTGGAGCCTGTCTTCCATTGTTCCCTCTTCAGGATCTTGTCTGAAGAGGGAAGTGTTATCATATCCTGCCATAACAGCCGCAGACCTCAAGAAAAAGCCAGGCGGGAGTTAGGCAGCTGCTTTCTTGAGGTTGTAAATTGCCATCCTCGTCACGTTCAGGTCTGCGGCTACGCATATCACAGACATGCCTTGCTCTAATAGGGCGAGTGCATGGGTCTTCTCTGTAATTGAAAGTTTAGTTCGACCCATTCTGACCACTTGGAGCAGAGATATAGCATGGCAAAGTTCGTGGTCGAGTGAAAAAAGGGGCACTGAGGAACAACGTAGCAGGCCTCCTTCCTCACCAAGCTCTGGCAGAGCACTGAAACGTGGCATGGTGGGGAACAATGGGGCAAGATGGGCTCCAGTACACTACATCATCATCACTTTTCCTATAGCGGAAACGCGAATGAAATGTATGCACCAAAATTTTGTGTATAGTTTTTTTTTGCGTTGCACATGTATAGATGTTTTTTTGTGGGCACTGTACAATCCCTTCCCTTACACTCAGTGTTTCAAAGTCCTTCATGGACCAAATTCTTTACATTCCATCCAACTTCTACTGATTTTGTATGTAGTAATCATGTCTCCCCTTGTTCTTTTTTTCTTTAGGTCATCAGATTTCAGTATTCAGGCTGTTTTCTTAAACACCTCATTTACTTACATGCACACATTCATGTACACACTCACACTCATGCACACACAAGTTTTATTTTTTATTTATTAACACATCGGCCGTTTTCCACCAAGGCAGGGTGACCCGACAAAGAAAAACTTTCATCATCATTCACTCCATCACTGTCTTGCCAGAGGCGTGCTTACACTACAGCTACAAAACTGCAACATTAACACCCCTCCTTCAGAGTGCCGGCACTGTACTTCCCATCTCCAGGAATCAAGTCCGGCCTGCCGGTTTTCCTGAAACCCTTCATAAATGTTACCTTGCCTACACTCCAACAGCACATCAAGTCCTAAAAACCATTTGTCTCCATTCGCTCCTATCTAACACGCTCACACACGCTTGCTGGAAGTCCAAGCCCCTCGCACACAAAACCTCCTTTATTACCCCCTCCCTCCAACCTTTTCTAGGCCGACTCCTACCCTGCGTTCCCTCCACTACAGATTTATACACTCTCGCAGTCATTCTATTTTGCTCCATCCTTTCTATATGTCCAAACCATCTCAACAACCCCTCCTCTCCTCAGCTCTTTGGATAATAGTTTTGGTAATCCCACACCTCCTAATATCCAAACTACGGATTCTCTGCATTATATTCACATAACACATTGCTCTCAAACACGACATCTCCACTGACTCTAGCCTTCTCCTTGTTGCAACATTCACAACCCATGTCTCACACCCATACAAGAGTGTTGGTATAACTATACTCTCATACATTCCCGTCTTTGCTTTCATGGATAAAGTTCTCTGTCTCCACAAGCTCCTCAGTGCACCACTCACCTTTTTCCCCTCGTTAATTCTATGATTCACCTCATCCTTCATATACCCATCTGCTGACACATCCACTCCCGAATATCTGAACACATTCACCTCCTCCATACTTTCTCCCTCCAATCTGATATCCAATCTTCCATTATCTAATTTTTTTGTTATCCTCATCACCATACTCTTTTCTATATTCCCTTTTGATTTCCTTCTTTTACATACCCTACCAAACTCATCCACCAACCTCTACAACTTCTCTTCAGAATCCCCCAAAAGCACAGTGTCATCAGCAAAGAGCAACTGTGACAACTCCCACTTTGTGTTAGATTCTTTATCTTTTAACCCCACACCTCTTGCCAATACCCGAGCATTCACTTCTCCTACAACTCCATCTATAAATATATTAAACAACCACGGTGACATCCCACATCCCTGTCTAAGGCCTACTTTTACTGGGAAATAATCTCCCTCTCGCCTACATACTCTTAACCTGTGCCTCACTATCCTCGTAAAAACTTTTCACCGCTTTCAATAACCTACCTCCTATTCCATACATTTGCAACATCTGCCACATTGCCCCTCTATCCACCCTATCATATGCCTTTTCCAAATCCATAAATGCCACAAACACCTCTTTACCCTTATCTAAATATTGTTCACCTATATGTTTCACTGCAAACACTTGGTCTACACACCCCCTACCCTTCCTAAAGCCTCCTTGTTTATCCGCTATCCTGCTCTCCGTCTTAATCCTAATTCTTTCAATAATATCTCTACCATACACTTTACCAGGTATACTCAACAGACTTATTCCCCTATAACTTTTACACTCTCTTTTGTCCCCTTTGCCTTTATACAAAGGAATTATGCATGCTCTCTGCCAATCCCTAGGTACCTTACCCTCTTCCATACATTTATTAAATAAAAACACTAACCACTCTAAAACTATATCCCCACCTGCCTTTAACATTTCTATCTTTATCCCATTAATCCCAGCTGCTTTACCCCCTTTCATTCTACTCACTGCCTCACGAACTTCTCCCACATTCACACCTGGTTCTTCCTCACTCCTATAAGATGTTATTCCTCCTTGCCCTATACACGAAATCACAGCTTCCCTATCTTCATCAACATTTAACAATTCCTCAAAATATTCCCTCCATCTTCCCGATACCTCTAACTCTCCATTTAATAACTCTCCTCTCCTATTTTTAACTGACAAATCCATTCTTTCCCTAGGTTTTCTCAACTTGTTAATCTCACTCCAAAACTTTTTCTTATTTTCAACAAAATTTGTTGATAACATCTCACCCACCCATTTGCTCTCTTTTTACACTGCTTTACCACTCTCTTAACCTCTCTTTTTCTCTCCATATACTCCTCCCTCCTTGCATCACTTCTACTTTGTAAAAACCTCTCATCTGCTAACTTTTTCTCTCTTACTACTCTCTTTACATCATCATTCCACCAATCGCTCTTCTTCCCTCCCCGCACCCACTTTCCTATAACCACAAACTTCTGCTGAACACACTAGCACTATATTCTTAAACTTACCCCATACCTCTTCTACCCCACTGATTATACTCTCACTAGCCCATCTGTCCTCCAACAGTTGTTTATATCTTACCCTAACTGCCTCCTCCTTTAGTTTATAAATCTTCACTTCTCTCTTAGTTGCTGTTTCCATTCTCTTTGTATCCCATCTACCTTTTACTCTCACTGTAGCTACAACTAAAAAGTGATCTGATATATCTGTACATCCTGAAGTCTACCCAACAGCCTTTTATCTACCAATATGTAGTCCAACAAACTACAGTGGACCCCCGGCTAACGAACACCCCGGAAATCGTACTATTATGTAAGTATAATTTTGTAAGTGCTTGTGGAAGTGTATTTTTGGGGGTCTGAGATAGACTAACCTACGTGACATTATTTCTTAAGGAAATAAATTTGTTCGGTAATGGCACTTCAGCAGGCTTCTGGAATGAATTTTGTTCGTTAGCCGTGGTACACTGTACTGTCATTTCGCCCTACATCATATCTTGTATACTTATTTATCCTCTTTTTCTTAAAATACTATGTGTTACCTATAACCAAACCCCTTTCTATACAAAGTTCAATCAAATGCTCCCCATTATCATTTACACCTGGTACCCCAAACTTACCTACCACCCCCTCTCTAAACGCTTCTCCTACTTTAGCATTTAGGTCTCCTACCACGATTACTCTCTCACTTGGCTCAAAAGTTCCTACACACTCGCTTAACATCTCCCAAAATCTCTCTCTCTCTCCTTTACATTCCTCTCTTCTCCAGGTGCATGCGCACTTATTATGACCCACTTTTCACATCCGACCCTTATTTTAATCCACATAATCCTTGAATTTATACATTTATGTTCCCTCTTCTCTCTCCATAACTGATCCTTCAACATTATTGCTACCCCTTCCTTAGTTCTAACTCTCTCAGATACTCCTGACTTAATCCCATTTATTTCTCCCCACTGAAACTCACCTACCCCCTTCAGCTTTGTTTCGCTTAGGGCTAGGACATCCAACTTCTTTTCATTCATAACATTAGCAATCATCTCTTTCTTATCATCCACACTACATCCACGCACATTCAAACATCCCAATTTTATGAAGTTTTTCCTTATCTTCTTTTTAGTAATTTATACAGGAGAAGGGGTTATTAGCCCATTGCTCCCAGCACACACAAGTTTTTTTTTTTTCCAACAAGTCGGCCGTCTCCCACCGAGGCAGGGTGACCCAAAAAGAAAGAAAATCCCCAAAAAGAAAATACTTTCATCATCATTCAACACTTTCACCACACTCATACATAATCACTGTCTTTGCAGAGGCGCTCAGATATGACAGCTAAGAATAGTCTCTCCCAGCTGTCACTATCCCAGACCCCTCCTTTAAAGTGCAGGCATTGTACTTCCCATTTCCAGGACTCAAGTCCAACTAAATCAATTAACTGGTTTACCTGAATCCCTTCACAAAATGTTACTCTGCTCACACTCCAACAGATCGTCATATCCCAAAAACCATTCGTCTCCATTCACTCCTATCTAACACGCTCACACATGCTTGCTGGAAGTCCAAGCCCCTCGCCGACAAAACCTCTTTTACCCCCTCCCTCCAACCTTTTCTAGGACGACCCCTACCCCGCCTTCCTTCCCTACAGATTTATACGCTCTCCAAGTCATTCTACTTTGATCCATTCTCTCTAAATGACCAAACCACCTCAACAACCCCTCTTCAGCCCTCTGACAAATACTTTTAGTAACTCCACACATTTTCCTAATTTCCACATTCCGAATTTTCTGCATAATATTTACACCACACATTGCCCTTAGACAGGACATCTCCACTGCCTCCAGCCTCCTCCTCGCTGCAGCATTTGCAACCCATGCTTCACACCCATATAAGAGTGTTGGTACCACTATACTTTCGTACATTCCCTTCTTTGCCTCCATGGATAACGTTTTTTGTCTCCACAGATACCTCAACACACCACTCACCTTTTTTCCTTCATCAATTCTATATTTAACCTCATCCTTCATAAACCCATCCGCTGACACGTCAACTCCCAAATATCTGAAAACATTTACTTCTTCCATAATCCCTCTCTCCAATGTGATATCCAATTTTTCTTTATTTAAATCGTTTGATACCCTCATCACCTTACTCTTATCTATGTTCACTTTCAACTTTCTACCTTTACACACTCTCCCAAACTCGTCCACTAACCTTTGCAACTTTTCTTTAGAATCTCCCATAAGTACAGTATCATCAGCAAAAAGTAACTGTGTCAACTCCCATTTTGCATTTAATTCCCAATAATTTAATCCCACACCTCTCCCCAACACCCTAGCATTTACTTCTTTTACAACCACATCTATAAATATATTAAACAACCATGGTGACATTACACATCCCTGTCTAAGACCTACTTTGACCGGGAAGAATTCTCCCTCTCTCCTACACACCCTAACCTGAGCCTCACTATCCTCATAAAAACTCTTTACAGCCTTCAGTAACTTACTACCTATTCCATACACTTGCAACATTTGCCACATTGCTCCCCTATCCACTCTATCATATGATTTTTCTTAATCCATAAATGCAATGAAAACTTCTCTACCTTTATCTAAATACTGTTCACATATATGCTTCACTGTAAACACTTGATCTACACATCCCCTACCCACTCTAAAGCCTTCTTGCTCATCTGCAATCCTACTCTCTGTCTTACCTCTAATTCTTTCAATAATAACCCTGCCATACACTTTACCTGGTATACTCAGTAAACTTATTCCCCTATAATTTTTACACTCTTTTTATCCCCCTTCCCTTTATATAAAGGAACTATACATGCTCTCTGCCAATCCCTAGGTACCTTCCCCGCTTTCATACATTTATTAAAAAAATAGCAACCACTCCAGCACTATATCTCCCCCTGCTTTTAACATTTCTGTCATGATCCCGTCAGTTCCAGCTGCTTTACCCCTTTTCATTCTACATAATGCCTCACGCACCTCCCCACACTCACATCCTGCTCTTCTTCACTCCTAAACGATGTTGTATACTGTACCTCCCTGGCCAGTACATGAAATTACCGCCTCCCTTTTTTCATCGACATTTAAAAGTTCCTCAAAATATTCCCGCCATCTACCCAATACCTCCAGCTCCCCATCTACTAACTCCACTACTCTGTTTTTAACTGACAAATCCATTCGTTCGCTAGGCTTTCTTACCTTGTTTATCTCACTCCAAAATTGTTTCTTGTTTTCAGCAAAATTTCTTGACAGAGCCTCTCCCATTCTTTCATCCGCTCTTCTTCTGCACTCTCTCACCACTCTCTTCACCTTTCTTTTACTCTCCATATACTCTGCTCTCTATTAACACTTCTTGTAAACCTCCATGCTACCTTTTTTCTTTTATCACACCCTTTACTTCTTCATTCCACCACTCACTCCTCTTTCCTCCTGCACCCACCCTCCTATAGCCACAAACCTCTGCCCCACATTCTAATACTGCATTTTTAAAACTATCCCAACTCTCTTCAACCCCCCCACTACTCATACTTGCACTAGCCCACCTTTCTGCCAATAGTTGCTTATATCTCACCCTAACTTCCTCCTTCCTTAGTTTATACACTTTTACCTCTCTCTTATTTTGTCCCATCTACCTTTTACTCTAACTGTGGCTACAACCAAATAATGATCCGATATATCCGTTGCCCCTCTATAAACATGTACATCCTGAAGCCTACCCATTAACCTTTTATCCACCAATACATAATCCAACAAACTACTTTCCTTATGTGCTATATCATACCTTGTATATTTATCTATCCTCTCTTTCATAAAATATATATTACTTATTACCAAACCTCTTTCTACACATAGCTCAATTAATGGTTCCCCATTTACATTTACCCCTGGCACCCCATATTTACCTACTACTCCCTCCACAACATTTTTACCCACTTTAGCATTAAGATCCCCAACCACAATTAGTCTCTCACTTGGTTCAAAACTCTTTGTAGCATAATTTTGAGTCTTGGTGGTATATCATATGGATATATCTAATAGATGTATCAAGTTTTTGTCACGTGGATAAAATACTGTATCATTTGGACATAATACAGTGGAACCTCGGTTTTCGTATGCCCTAGTTTGTACGTAAAACTATAGTTATTACAAATACAAATACAAATTTTTATTTCATTGCAAGTTTACATTGAGATTATGTAATTACAATAATGAGTTGCAGTGCAAAGAGAGCCACTATCATGCCATGGCATTATGGGCAGACTAAATTTAACCCTTTGACTGTCGGAGACCCCTTTCTGAAACTCATTTCATGTCGCAAAATATTAAAAAAAAAAAATATTTTTTCTTATCAAAATGTTAAGATTCTTTTTCTGATTGTTTAAATCCCCCAAAAAAAAATTTTGCGATCAGTACTTACTGTGGCCTGTGAGACCAAAGTAAGGTGCAATGTATATTCGTATATACATACTCATATGCAACACAATAATTGCACAAACATTAGTATCATTATATTGTAATAATATTGGTAGAATTACCGACAATATGTTAAGTAAAAGGACACAAATGCAACTAATGTGACATTTTATTGTGGCAACGTTTCGCTCTCCAGGAGAGCGAAACGTTGCCACAATAAAATGTCACATTAGTTGCATTTGTGTCCTTTTACTTAACATATCATTATATTGTTTTAAACACTTGTTTACACCAACCAACAATAAAAAAAATTGTTTATTACTATTGTTCTATAATATATATATATATACAGTCAACCCCCTGTGCTAGACGGCGTCGAAGGTCGTCCAAATCGGTGTTCGACAGGTTTTTTACGAGAATTTTGGCTCGGTATTAGGCGATCTGCTCGGAGTTGGACGAGTTGGCTATTCATCCCAGATGCGTACGCGTGTCCCAGATGCGTACGCGTGTCCCAGCTGGGCCCGGGCACTCCACGGAGCGTCAGTGCTATTGTTTACAAGCGAGAGCGACCATCATCCACGCATTCATACCAGTATATTGTCATTATTCAACTGTTTTTAGTGCTTGCAACTGTTAAATAAGCCACCATGGGCCCCAAGAAAGCTCCTAGTGCCAAGCCTGTGGTAAAGAGTGTTGCAGGGAGTGAAGCAGGGATGCAGGGAGTGAAGAAGGGATACAGGGAGTGTAGCATTCATGCAGGGAGTGTAGCATTCATGCAGGGAGTGTAGCATTCATGCAGGGAGTGTAGCATTCATGCAGGGAGTGTAGCATTCATGCAGGGAGTGTAGCATTCATGCAGGGAGTGTAACATTCATGCAGGGAGTGTAACATTCATGCAGGGAGTGTAGCATTCATGCAGGGAGTGTAGCATTCAAAGAAAAAGGCCAGTAACCCCAGAAAAGAACTTGCCACCTGCAGTGTTAATGGAAGGGGATTCCCCTTCCAAACACTAGCATACTACTCCATCTTCTCCTGTCTTCCACACATCAACAACTCTTCAATAAATGTAAGTGACATGTTACTGTACTATTATTTCTTAAGTTTTTCATAAAATTGTGTATAATTTAATGTCAAAAAGTTCAAAAAAATATTTTATTTTAATACTTTTGGATGTCTGAAACGGATTAATTTTATTTCCATTATTTCTTACGGGGAAAATAGAATCGGAGTTCGACCAAACCGGTGGTCGACGGTCCCTCTGGAACGGATTACCGACGAGAACCGGGGGTTGACTGTACACATATAATGACTGGACACTTTCCAGTAACTGCAATTAGCACTTCAAAGATCCAAGCTATGTGTGTGTGTGTGTGTGGACATCTAAATTTGCTGAGTCAGGGTAAGGCAGCTGTCAAAATGACATATTATACCATTCCTCACCACCCCCACACTGCCTGTCAACCTGTCAAGACAAAAGGGGACCCATGTCTTCTTTCCCACAACCTCCTTCCTTTCCTTCATACCTACCTTCTTAGCTTCCTTTCTTCTTTCATTCCTTCCTTTATGCCTTCCTTTCTTACCTATTTCCTTCCTTCCTCTCATCTCTTCCTTCCTGCCTTCCTTTCTTCCTTTATTCCTTCCTTTCTTACTTCTTTTGTTCCTTCCTTCCTCTCATCTCTTCCTTCCTTCCTTTCTCTCTTTCTTTCTTTCTTAATTCCTTCCTTCTTCCTTTCCTCCTTCCTTCTTCTTTCCTTCCTTCCTCTCATCTCTTCTTTCCTTCCTTCCTTCCTCTCATCTCTTCTTTCCTTCCTCTCATCTCTTCCTTCCTTCCTTACTTTCTTTCTTCCTTCCTTCCTTCTGGTATCCTGGGCATTTCTTTTGGTCACAAACTCCTCAAAACCATGAAATTTATCTTCAGAGACACTTCCATCTGTGTTAGAGCTATCATTGAGGAAGAGAACAGTCCCAGATGCGCCAAGGAGTCAGATAATTCTTACCGCTAGGCATGCTGAACAAGGACTACTGAAATGGCGTTCCCACAATGCACCACTGGCTGCCCGATTTTTTTTATACTGCACACACTGACCACACAGACCCATTCTCTCACATGTAAGCCTACCAGCTTTCTCCTGCTTGATTTGAGGCCGCTAGAATTTAGGCATATAGATACGTCTGAAACAGTGGCTCATAAGACGTATATATACGACTGAAACAGTCAAAGGGTTAATGGCTTACATACTACTTAACCCTTTGACTGTCGGAGGCCCCTCTGAAACTGTCATTCTATGTCGGGAAATATTTTAAAAAAAAAATTATTTTTTCTTATCAAAATGTTAAGATTATTTTTCTGATTGTTTAAATCCCCCAAAAAAATTTGCGATCAGTATTTACCGAGATATAGAGGCGTAAAGTTGGCAAGAAATGAGCCGCGTATGGCAACAGCGGCGAATGCTGCTCACCCGGTAAACTTTGGTTTACTTCCTTTCGTAGGCTTCTTGTTTTTTTCACTATTTTATTTTTTTTACATAACTTATGTGGCCTGTGAGACCAAAGTAAGGTGCAGTGTATATATATACACTCGTATGCAACACAATAATCGCACAAACATTAGTATCATTATATTGTTTACAAAACTTGTTTACACCAACCAACTATAATATATATACACATATATAATGACTAGACACTTTCCATCAACTCCAATTAGCACTTCAAAGCTCCAAGCTATGTGTGTGTGTGTGGGGGGGGGACATCTAAACTTGCTGAGTCAGGGTAAGGCAGCTGTCAAAATGACATATTATACCATTACTCACCACCTCACACTGCCTGTCAACCTGTCAACACAAAAGGGGACCCATGTCTTCTTCTTCACAACCTCCTTCCTTTCCTTCATACCTACCTTCCTAGCTTCCTTTTTTCCTTCATTCCTTCCTTTCTTTCTGCCTTCCTTTCTTACATATTTCCTTCATTCCTTCCTCTCATCTCTTCCTGCCTTCTTTCTTCCTTCATTCCTTCCTTTATTTCTTCCTTCCTTTCTTACTTCTTTTGTTCCTTCCTTCCTCTCATCTCTTCCTTCTTTCCTTTCTCTCTTTCTTTCTTTCTTACTTCCTAACTTCTTCCTTTCCTCCTTCCTTACTTCTTTCCTTCCTTTCTCTCATCTCTTCTTTCCTTCATTCCTTCCTCACATCTCTTCTTTCCTTCATTCCTTCCTTACATCTCTTCCTTCCTTACTTTCTTTCTTTCTTCCTTCCTTCCTTCCTTCTGGTATCCTGGGCATTGCTTTCGGTCACAAACTCCTCAAAACCATGAAATTTATCTTCAGACACACTTCCATCTGTGTTAGAGCTATCATTGAGGAAGAGAAATGTCCCAGATGCGCCAAGGAGTCAAATAATTCTTACCGCTAGGCATGCTGAACAAGGACTACTGAAATGGTGTTCCCACAATGCACCAGTGGCTGCCCAATTTTTTTTATACTGCCCACACTGACCACACAGACCCATTCTCTCGCATGTGGGCCTACCAGCTTTCTCCTGCTTTATTTGAGGCCTTTAGAATTTAGGCGTATAAATACGTCCGAAACATTGGCTCGTAAGACGTATATATACGTCCGAAACAGTCAAAGGGTTAATACTAGACAAATTGATGATAGTTTGTTTAAGTTGTACATCTGTTTTTATTTATAGCAGACAGTAAGTTTACTCAAATTAACAATCTGGGGATATTACATTGGGACAAGTTGAAAGTATTTTGCAGGTTATTATTTTTTTTATTATTAACACATCGGCCGATTCCCACCAAGGCAGGGTGGCCCGAAAAAGAAAAACTTTCATCATCATTCACTCCATCACTGTCTTGCCAGAGGGGTGCTTTACACTACAGTTATAAAACTGCAACATTAACACCCTCCTTCAGAGTGCAGACACTGTACTTCCCATCTCCAGGACTCAAGTCCGGCCTGCCGGTTTCCCTGAATCCCTTCATAAGTGTTACTTTGCTCACACTCCAACAGCACGTCAAGTATTAAAAGCCATTTGTCTCCATTCACTCCTATCAAATACGCTCACACATGCTTGCTGGAAGTCCAAGCCCCTCGCACACAAAACCTCCTTTACCCCCTCCCTCCAACCTTTCCTAGGCCGACCCCTACCCTGCCTTCCCTCCACTACAGATTTATACACTCGAAGTCATTCTGTCTCGTTCCATTCTTTCTACATGTCCGAACCACCTCAACAACCCCTCCTCAGCTCTCTGGATAATAGTTTTTGTAATCCTGCACCTCCTCCTAATTTCCAAACTCCGAATTCTCTGCATTATATTCACACCACACATTGACCTCAGACATGACATCTCCACTGCCTCCAGCCTTCTTCTCGTTGCAACATTCATCACCCATATAAGAGTGTTGGTATAACTATACTCTCATACATTCCCCTCTTTACTTCCATGGACAAAGTTCTTTGTCTCCACAGACTCCGAAGTGCTCCACTCACATTTTTTCCCTCATCAATTCTATGATTCACCTCATCCTTCATAGACCCATCTGCTGACATGTCCACTCCCAAATATCTGAATACATTCACCTCCTCCATACTTTCTCCCTCCAATCTGACATCCAATCTTTCATCACCTAATCTTTTTGTTGTCCTCATCACCTTACTCTTTCCTATATTCACTTTCAATTTTCTTCTTTTGCACACCCTACCAAATTCATCCTCCAACTTCTGCAACTTCTCTTCAGAATCTCCCAAAAGCACAGTGTCATCAGCAAAAAGCAACTGTGACAACTCCCATTTTGTATTTGATTCTTTATCTTTTAACCCAACACCTCTTGCCAAGACCCTCGCATTCACTTCTCTTACAACCCCATCTATAAATATATTGAACAACCACGGTGACATCACACATCCTTGTCTAAGGCCCACTTTTACTGGGAAATAGCCCCCCTCCCTCCTACACACACTAACCTGAGCCTCACTATCCTCATAAAAACTCTTCACTGCTTTCAGTAACCTACCTCCTATTACATACACCTGCAACATCTGCCACATTCCCCCCTATCCACCCTATCATACGCCTTTTCCAAATCAATAAATGCCACAAAAACCTCTTTACCCTTATCCAAATACTGTTCACCTATATGTTTCACTGTAAACACTTGGTCTACACACCCCCTACCTTTCCTAAAGCCCCCTTGTTCATCTGCTATCCTGCTCTCTGTCTTACTCTTAATTCTTTCAATAATAACTCTACCATACACTTTACCAGGAACACTCAACAGACTTATTCCCCTATAATTTTTGCACTCTCTTTTGTCCCCTTTGCCTTTATGCAAAGGAACAATACTCGCTCTCTGCCAATCCCTAGGTACAGTACCTTACCCTCTTCCATACATTTATTAAATAATAGCACCAACCACTCCAAAACTATATCCCCACCTGCTTTTAACATTTCTATCTTTATCCCATCAATCCCATCTGCCTTACCCCCTTTCATTCTACCCACTACCTCACGAACTTCCCCCACACTCACAACTGGCTCTTCCACACTCCTACAAGATGTTATTCCTCCTTGCCCTGTACACAAAATCACAGCTTCCCTGTCTTCATCAACATTTAACAACACTTCAAAATATTCCCTCCATCTTCCCAATACCTCTAACTCTCCATTTAATAACTCTCCTCTCCTATTTTTAACTGTCAAATCCATTTGTTCCCTAGGCTTCCTCAACTTATTAATCTCACTCCAAAACTTTTTCTTATTTTCAACAAAATTTGTTGATAACATCTCACCCACTCTCTCATTTGCTCTCTTTTTACATTGCTTCACCACTCTCTTAACCTCTCTTTTTCTCTCCATATACTCTTCCCAATAGTAAATATTAAAATTATATTATGGGAATATAACATTGTGCGTTGTTGAAAGTAGTTTACAGTATGAGAATGCTACGATTGGGTGTAAGCCAGTACAGTGGTACCTCGAGTTACGATATTTTTTCGTTCGAGAATTCTGTTCAAGTGCCATTACCAAACGAATTTATCCCCATAAGGAATAATGTAAAATAGACTAGTCCTTTTACACCCCCAAAAATATACTTACAAAAGCATTTAAAAAAATAAACTTACATAAAAGGGCGATTTTGGGGACCATCGTAACTCGAGGTACCACTGTACGTATTTGTTTTGGGCAGGCATTTATACTACCATGTAGTATTAAGTAATGTAAAAACTTTGGGCATCTAATTTTTAGGTTTTAAGATTTAGGCAATTGGGAGATTGAGTTTTTAGTTTAGGGTGAGTAGGTGGTTTTTGAGAAGAGTCTTAAATTGATGTTTAGACTGGGTTACTTTAGTATTTACTGGTAATGAATTCCAAATTTTGTGGCCCTTTATGTGTATAGAGTTTTTACAGTGTGATATGGACACTGGGTACATCAAAAAGTGATCTGTGTCTTGTGTTATGGTCGTGCGTCCTGTTAAGGTTGGTGAGGAGAAGTTTGAATGTAGTGTTCTATGTACAGTGGACCCCCGGTTTACGTAATTAATTCGTTCCAGAATGCTGTTCAAGAGCCTTTACCAAACGAATTTGTTCCCATAAGGAATAATGTAAATTAGATTAGTCCTTTTAGACCCCCAAAAATACACTTACAAAGGCACTTACAAAAATACACTTACATAATTGTTCGAGTTTGGAGCAGTACGTAAACTGGGGGTCCACTGTATGTAGTAGGCACAAGAATAAGTATGGATGTTCTTTACAGTGAGTAGTTTTAGACTTTTGAAAATTGGTGGAGTATGCTGTCTGGAGTGGGAATTTGTTATCATTCTGATTGCAGCCTTTTGCTGGGTTATTAGTGGTCTTAGGGGATTGAATGTTGTTGATCCCCATGCACAAATTCCATAGGTGAGATAAGGGTAGATGAGTGAATGATACAGTGCAAGGAGAGCTGATTGTGGAATATAGTACCATATCTTTGATAGTATGCCTACTGTCTTAGAGATTTTCTTGGAAATTTGTTGTATATGTGTCTGGAATTTGAGGCTATTGTCAAGGTGGATTCCTAGGAATTTTCCCTCTGTGAGTCTTGTGATGGGTGAACCGTTTAGAATTATGTTAAGTGGAACATTTGTAGCTGTTTCCAAACTGAATGAAATAGGTTTTGTCAGTATTGAGAGTAAGCTTATTAGTCATCATCCAGGTAGATATTTTCTGCAATTCAGCATTAACAGTGTTGGCCAGTATGACTGGGTTTGGGTGAGAGAAGACGTATGTAGTGTCATCTGCAAATAATATAGGTTTGAGTAGTTGTGACGCATTCAGTAGGTCTTTGATGTAAATGAGAAAGAGTGGGGGGCCAAGAACACTTCCTTGTGGGACCCCGACTGTAAATGGTTGTGTGGAAAAGTTAGCTCCATTTGTGTACACATATTGGCTTCTGTTACTAAGGTATGACTAGGTAGTTGAGGGAGTGTCCTCTTATACCATAGTGTGTTAATTTAATGTGCAGCAAATCATGGTCGACTGTATCAAAAGCTTTACATAAATCAATGAAGATTCCCAGTGGGACTTCTTTCTTCTCGAGAGCAATGTATATTAGTTCTAGCATGTGTATAATAGTAGCATCATTTGTGCTTTTATTAGTCCTGAATCCAAACTGACAGGGGTTGAGTATGTTGTGTGAGATGAGATAGGAATAGATCTGCCTATGAATTAATTTTTCAAAGATTTTAGAGAGCAGAGGTAAGTTAGATATTGGTCTATAGTTATTCAAGTCTGCTTGATCTCCTCCTTTGTGAATCGGGGTGACCCTCGCTATTTTGAGAATTAATGGGAAGGTGGAGGATTCAGTGGATTTGTTAAAGAGTGTTGCAATAATTGGTAACAGTACTTGAGAAGCTTTTTTATACATAAAAGATTGTAAGTTATTTATATCTGCCTTGTTTTTAAGGGTGTTGATGAGTGAGACTTCTGTTGGGTTGGTTGGAGCTAGGAATAGTGTATTCGGGTAGGTGCCTGTGAGGTAGTCTGATGGATGGGTGTTTGAGCTTGGGATCTTACTTGCTAGATTCTTTCCTATGGTGGAGAAGAAAACATCGAGTCTGTTTGCTGTTTCAGTTGGTGTGAGCCGGGGTTCATCTGATTTTGTTAATTTGATTGTTTTGTTTTGGGATATCTTTTTAGTTCCTAGAATTTCAGATAGGGTTTTCCAGGTTTTTTTCATATCACCTTTTATGTTATGTAATCTGTTCTCATAATACAATTTTTTTGACCTTCTTATCAGGCTGGTAAGGATTGACGAGTAACGTTTAGAATGGTCTCTGGTTATTTGACCCATTCTGTACTGTTTTTCATATAGGTGCTTTGTGTTAGCCAGGGACTGTTCAGTCTCTTTGCTGTGATCTGTTTAGTTTTTTAGGGCAATGCTTGTTATAGAGGTAGTGTTTTTTTAGAAAATTATTAATACATTCATCAGTATTCAAAAGTATTTTATGCTAATATTTCCCATAGGAAATAATGTAAATCCAATTAATCCATTCCAGACATCCAAAAATATTAACAAAAAATACATTTTATAGAGAATAACTATAGTTTTACATACAAACTAGGGCATACGAAAACCGAGGTTCCACTGTATATGAATTTAATATGCGATTGTAATGTTGCTGGAATATATCACAGAAATATATCACATGGATATGTCATGTGGATACATTATCATGTTGACATAATGCCAGGATCTAATATATAGTACATAGCAATATCATGTGGATCTGCATCAGTGTAATTTCACATTGATATAGTATCACATTGAATATTATTTAGTATCACATGGAAAATTCCTGAGGTACCTTCTGATGTGGAACCGAGGAACATTTTGAGTATAGTGTCTGGAAAGGGACTCGCAGAAGCAAAATGCTGTCGGAGATGCAATATTAACAACATATCTCATACAGTTTACTAGTATAGGAGTTCTTTATGATTTTTGATGGTGTATCACAACATCTAAGTTAAGATATTTTCCCTCTCCCACTGTTTTGTAGGGTAGCCAACCCAGCGAGAAGAGTTAGCTTAGTCCAGGTCTTCAATACTTCGGATCGGCTGACTCTCTGCTTACCATAGGTAATAGCATCTGACCAACAATGTTTGGCTACAAGAGTGAAATTGCAACTTTTGGGTTGGAAGCCTAGAGCCACACATGACAGAGCTGTGACATCCTCATCATGGAGATATTAATGCGCATGGTGACACTACTGAATTGCTACACTGTACAGCAAAATGAAACTGAGCAAGTGTCAAGTGACTCGCCACAAACAACCTTAGTAATGCAGTGTAAGACATTATTGCATTATATTGGTGCATACAGTGGTACCTCTACTTACAAGCAGCTCCCAACTCGAACAATTATATAAGTGTATTTTTGTAGGTGCTTTTGTAAGTGTATTTTTGGGGGTCTGAAATGGATTAACCTAATACTGTATTCATTATTTCTTATGGGAAAAAATTCCTTCGGTATCGGCACTTGAATAGCCGACTGGAACGAATTTTGCTCGTAAGTAGAGGTATCACTGTATTGACATTACTTGTTCGTTTCATTACAGTGCTGAATATCGTCATTGTGAATGCTAATGATGCAATGTTATCACCAAATCTTGTGAATATCTTTGAGTTGTGGTTGTGTGTACCTTGAATACTGACAGTAGCATGTCTTAAGGATGGATTTTTTTTTTTACTGCTGTTAAATCAGGAATACTCTACGTGTTGGTGAAATTACAATAAATGCCAGTAAAAAAAAGGGGGGAATACAATTGTATCACAAAATTAAGGCAGATTAACTAAAACACTATCAGTGATTACCCAACACCTTGTTCCCTTTAGGAGCTTTCATTTAAGTGGGTAACCAAGATAATATTAATTAATAATTTTAAATATTTTGGCATAAATTTTATACCATTACTTAATATGTTCTCCTATAATAGGATTCAGAGGAAAAATATTTATTATTGAAAATATGATCAAATTGATAAAAAAAACGAAATCAATATACTGCAAGAAGCCCCTATCACATGCTTTTAACATCCTATGGAGAGGGAGCATGGACACTGGGATTGTCCCGCAGCTACTAAAAACAACAGACATAGCCCCGCTCCACAAAGGGGGCAGTAAAGCAATAGCAAAGAACTACAGACCAATTGCGCTAACGTCCCATATCATAAAAATCTTTGAAAGGGTTCTAAGAAGCAAGATCGCCACCCATCTTGATACCCATCAATTGCACAACCCAGGACAGCATGGGTTTAGAGCAGGCCGCTCCTGTCTGTCCCAACTACTGGACCACTACGACAAGGTCCTGGATGCTCTAGAAGATAAACAGAATGCAGATGTTATATACACAAATTTTGCAAAAGCCTTTGACAAGTGTGACCATGGTGTAATAGCACACAAAATGCGTGATAAAGGCATAACAGGAAAAGTTGGTAGATGGATCTATAATTTCCTAACACGTAGAACACAAAGAGTAGTAGTCAACAGAGTAAAGTCTGAGGCAGCTACTGTGAAAAGCTCTGTTCCACAAGGCACAGTACTTGCTCCCATCCTATTCCTCATCCTCATATCAGACATTGACAGGGATATAAGCCACAGTGCTGTGTCTTCCTTTGCAGATGACACCCGAATCTGTATGACAGTGTCCACCGTTGAAGACATTGCAAGACTCCAAGCAGACATAAACCAAATCTTTAAATGGGCTGCAGAAAACAATATGAAGTTCAATGATGAGAAATTTCAATTACTCAGATACGGAAAACGTGAAGAAATTAAAATCTCATCGGAGTACAAAACTAATTCCAACCACACAATAGAGCGAAAAACTAATGTCAAAGACCTGGGAGTGATCATGTCAGAGGATCTCACTTTCAAGGACCATAACAATGTAGCAATTGTATCTGCTCGAAAAATGACAGGATGGATAATGAGAACCTTCAAAACCAGGGATGCCAAGCCCATGTTGACACTTTACAGATCGCTTGTTCTATCTAGGCTGGAATATTGCTGCACACTAACTGCACCTTTCAAGGCGGGTGAAATTGCTGACCTTGAAAATGTGCAGAGAACCTTCACCGCACGCATAAGTGCGATAAACCACCTCAACTACTGGGAACGCTTGAAGTTCCTAAACCTGTACTCTCTAGAACGCAGGCGGGAGAGATACATTATTATATACACATGGAAAATTCTCGAGGGCTTAGTACCAAACTTGCACACAAAAATCACTCCGTACGAAAGCAAAAGACTCGGCAGGCGATGTAACATCCCCCCAATGAAGAGCAGGGGTGCCACTAGCACGTTGAGGGACAACACAATAAGTGTGAGGGGCCCAAGATTGTTCAACTGCCTCCCAGCGTACATCAGGGGGATTACCAACAAGCCCCTGGCTGTCTTCAAGCAGGCACTGGACAGGCACCTCAAGTTGGTACCTGATCAGCCGGGCTGTGGTTCGTACGTTGGACTGCGTGCGGCCAGCAGTAACAGCCTGGTTGATCAGGCTCTGGTCCAACAGGAGGCCTGGTCACAGACCGGGCCGCGAGGGCGTTGACCCCTGGAATTCTCTCCAGGTAGACTCCAGGTAGTGGACCCCCGCCTAACGAGCACCCCGGAAATCGTACAATTATGTAAGTATAATATTGTAAGTGCTTGTGGAAGTGTATTTTTGGGGGTCTGAAATGGACTAACCTACTTGACATTATTTCTTAAGGAAGTGCTTTTGTATGTGTATTTTTGGGGGTCTGAAAGGACTAATCTAATTTACATTTTTCCTTAAGGGAAGAAATTCGTTCGGTAATGGCACTTGAACAGCCTTCTGGAATGAATTATGACCAAAACTCAGGGGTCCACTGTATTGTATATTGTAGATTAGTTGTTAATGACTACATTTTGTGGGAGTACATTGTGAAATGAAAATGAAGCAAAGTATTTGTTTTTGTGTGAAGCAGAGTTGATGTCATTGATGGAAATGTTGTCAGTATGATTGTGGTAGCATTACATTTTAATTGTGATGAAATTTTTTACTTTAATCATAATCTGTCTGTAAATTCATCAATTAAAAATAGAGACTGCATTCATGTATGTACTGTTCTGTGCATTCTGTTTATCAATTTTTCATTGAGTTATTCATTGGTAAGGGGATATTGGTACAAAAATATTGCATCATGCAAAATCATGTCATTGCTTGTTGTGACTATGGGTTTGGCACCTTTCCATTATTTAAGTAATAATAATAATTGCCTGTTGACTTCACTTACATTCTTACTGTTGCACATTTTGAGAACTTCAAATAATATCTGATTCCATACAGCATGTCACTGAACATTTACGTATATCAATATGTTGGCTGTCACCTATATAAACCACTGTTAGTAAACCTTCAATATTTATAATGTTCTTGAGATTTCATAGTTTTTCCCTGCACTGGCTGTCAACTTTTTTTTTAATTTATTGATCATTTGTACAGCTAGTGGTGACAGGCAACATGTAAACATCCTATTTTATGTGCATCCTACTGAAGTTCTTGTTCTATTAATGGTTGTAATACTGCTTATAAGAATAAAGTCACAATATTGTGGCTGGAACATTTTAAAACTAACCCACAATTTGGAGAGGGAATTTTTGATAACATTCAATCCAACATGGACTACATGCAAGTCACTTAGTATGTCCAAGGTTTCTTCTTCAAATGGTGTGTCAGTTTTGAAGTGCTTGAAAGCTCAGAGGTCATGTACAGACCAAATATAACTTAACACATCTCAGACTGTGGATGGAGCAGTCTGAAAATTACAGAGTTAACACTATTAGACAGTTTGACACTGCCATTTTATAAGCTGCCAGAGCATCAAACTAGGAGTGAATCCAAATGGCATTGATTACAAATGTATGCTCTGACACATATGTAATATAAAGTACAGTAATATTAGGTTCAACGATGTACTCAATGAATGGCAGCTTATAGCTTCAGGTCAGTGTAGGAGCCAGAAGGAATTGATGGGGTTTGGGATATTTGCTGTTTGGAGTGACATCTGAACTGTCATATCTGTGTGCCTCTGCAAAGACAATGATTATGTGTAAATGGTGGTGAAAGTGTTGAATGATGATAAAAGCGTTTCTTTTTTGGGTCACCCTGCCTTGGTGTTAGATGGCCGGCATGTTGGAAAGAAATTTTTTGTTCAGTGTAATGTTCATTCATAATTTATTTTTTCTTGATGTACTGTATAGCAGATTTATATTTAATATTGCAGTTATGTATTGTTATTTTGTCTGACATGGATTTGTCTGAAATAACTTAATGTATAATAATACAATATTAATAATAAATATATTTTCACTAGTGACGAATAGATGTGCAGTGTATTAGAATGTTAAAAATAGCAGCCAAAGATTCTAGGGCTATAATTTAACAAGTTACAAGAGTTATGAAAAAAATAGATATTTTTATCCATTGTCAAGAGTAGCGGTGTGTGGCATAATGATTGAGTTGTATTTGAAGGCTCACAGTTTCAGCTCCTGGCCTGTGACATACTTGTAGCTGGTTTTGAGTTTTAAAATCTGGCCTGAGGCTACATTTTGTGGTTACTTGTCTGTTTATCCAGGCTAATGCTAACAAATGGCCTGTAGGCCTGCATATGCAGTGGACTGGTCTACAAAAATTGATTGACAGTGGCCTTTTTTTTATTTATAATTAGTTTTCTTCTTCATATCTGATTGTGGTAACTTGTAGGCCATGCAGTTGAATGGATGTTTACTATACATTAAGCCTCTTGACTTATAAGCTCCCAGTTTACAGTTATATTTTACGACATTGAAGATGCTATTTTTTCCCCAAAATAAGTCTAGAAAATTTACCCAGCTTCTTGGAGCCTAGAGAAGTATTTTGATGCTTGACAGTAATCTAAGCTGTTTATGACCCAATAATGAATTGTGTAAACTATTTTGTATTAAAAAATGAATAAATAACAAAATCATAAAAGATTCGTTGGCACTTGGCAGCGGTACGCTAGAACAACAACAAACAAAACAAAACAAAAGTTTATTTCTTTGCAAAGGTTACAATGTGTGTTTACATTTCATAATTTGATTGGTACAAAGAAAGCCGCTATCATGCTGAGGCATTTCAGGCACTTAACCTAATACAGTGGTACCACTTATATTTTCATTCCAGAATGCTGTTCAAGTCATTACAACGAATTTATCTCCAAGAAATGTTGTAAAATAGACTAGTCCTTTGCCCCAAAATTCCTTACAGCTTAAAATAAACTACATAAAGGGTGAGTTTGGGGACCATCGTAACCGGGTACCACTGTCTTAGACCCTTAAGTCTAGACAGGAGATGGTAGTACAAGTATTCAATCTAACATGCTCACGCATGCTTGCTGGAAGTCCAAGCCCCTTGCCCACAAAACCTCCTTTATCCCCTCCCTCCAACCTTTTCGATGACGACCCCTACCCTGCCTTCCTTCCCCTACAAATTTATATGCTCTCCAAGTCATTCTACTTTGATCCATTCTCTCTAAATGACCAAAAAACCTCAACAACCCCTCTTCAGCCCTCTGACAAATACTTTTAGTAACTCCACACCTCCTAATTTCCACACTCCAAATTTTCTGCATAATATTTACACCACACATTGCCCTTAAACAGGACGTCTCCACTGCCTCCAGCCGCCTCCTCGCTGCAGCATTTGCAACCTATGCTTCACACCCATATAAGAGTGTTGGTACCACTATACTTTCGTACATTCCCTTCTTTGCCTCCATGGATAACGTTTTTTGTCTCCACAGATACCTCAACGCACCACTCACCTTTCTTCATCAATTCTATGGTTAACCTCTTCTTTAAGGGGGGCTCCTTGACGAGGTAAAGAGGCTATCGGTCTGAGGAATTGGACCTTTTGGTCTTCTTCCTCAGACCAGACAGCGCAGGACGTATGTCCTGTGTGGCGCCTACGATCATGTGGCGGCTGACTGCATGAGGAGGACGGGACCCAGACAGGTTCCAGAGCAACGTGTAGTGAAAGTGCAGGAGCAGAGAGAGGAACGGAAGGAGGAGACGCAACGGGAGAAGCAGACAAAACTAATTACCCCCCAATCCCCCCTCCCTTTTCCCATCTTCCCCATCCTCCCTTTTCCTTTCCCCCTCCTCCTCATCCCTCCCTTATTTCCTTCCCATTTTTACCCTGGGAGCTTCTCTCCACAGGCATTCTAGTTCCAGGTAGGGAAGGGACCCGGTCCATTCCCCATTCCGTTGAGGTTCTTGCGGTGGTGTGTTTCCGTGGAACTGATCGCCTGGGATGTCCCAATCCCTCCGGCCCCCCGGGGGGGGCGGGATCTTTCGGGGGGCCGGGGATCTCTGGGGGCCACCCGGGTTCCGGGGGGGTGGCCGGCGGTATGCTTTGGGCGGATATCCGCCGCCCCCTTTTGTCCGCCGAGGGGCTCGGTGGATGTGAGGGTTTATCCCGGGTTGCTGGTTTACTGGCATGGGGGGGGGGTATGACACGGGTTCCATGGGGATCTGCACTACTTGGGTGTTGAGGTTTTTGGGCGCGGAGGGGGGGTTTACGCCCTTTCACCTCCAGGAGCTATTCCCCCACGTTCCCCCTTTTTTTTCTTTTTTTTTTTTTTTATTTTCTTTCTTCTTTCTTTTTTTTTTTTAAAAACAAAAAGAAAGAAGAACCAACCATGGATGCCCCAATTTGGGCTCCCCCGGGGGCCCCTTTATACCGCACCAGTTCTGACCCTACCTTGATAACTGTCTCTTGGACCCCTAATACCCTTTTTCCTGAAGCGGTGCCAGTTGTCACCTGCTTCAGGCCCGGGACCCGACTGGCCCTTTCGAAAATCTGACCTTTGCTCTTCTCTGACCTTGATTTGGCTTCTCCTCGACGGTGCGGCAATTTTTTAAACGCCCCCGTCTCCTCGGACCACCCCCGGTCCCCCACCCAAACACCAAGACCCCACATGACGATTTTACACTTTCTTCTCGTTCATCTCAGAAACCAAGCTTCCGCCCCCCTTCTTCTGTTTCAAACTACTCAATGGACAAAGTTTTTTAAAT